>JBBPKB010000041.1:0-25277 GCA_038089035.1 Boletellus dicymbophilus
GGCCTCTGGGACAGAGGATTGGAGGGATTTGACTTGCCAGGTCAGTGGGTGAGGGTAAAGTGGTAATTTTGGAGGAAAAGTTGCCATCTGGCTTGTCACTGCAAGAGGTCCTGAGGCTGTTTGAAAAAGGTAAGGTTTTGATGATCTGTTAGAATCTCAAAAAGGTGTTTAGTGTCAAAGAGATAATAATGCCATTCTGTCAAGCAAAAATTATTGCTAACATCTCAAGGTCAGCAGCATGATAATTCCTTTTGGACTCTGAGAGAAAGTGAGAGATATAGGTGATGGGATGTTAAAGTCCACTTTATTTTTGTGAAAGGATAGCACCAAGTCCAAGTCCAATTCCAGATCTGTCAGTTTCAATACAGAATGGATCAAATTCTGTTGACATAGAAAGGACTGGTGCTGCTGTCACCACTTCCTTGAGTTATTAGAAAGTAGACTGGCATTCTTTTGTCCACATTAATGAAGTGTGACATGCTAACAGTAGAGACTGTAAGTCTGTACATGTGATGAGTATTGAATATATATAACGAGTGTTTAGTATGAGCTCACCTCCAGTCAATAGTAATGGACTGGAGGGAGTGAGAATGCACATTGCTGCTGAAGTAATGGTAGTCTGGAAAAGGAAAGGTAGTGAGTGTAGCACAAGGAACTAAATATGTACCATAGATGGGCTGATCTCTGACACACCCCCTTAGACCAGATATAAGGTGAGTCAGGATACCAACTTCTCATCTCCAGTGCATGTGAGTGGTTTCATAAGTCTGTCTGTAAGCATCTTGGTGGTTGGGACATGTGTGATTTCAAAGGTGCTGAGTTCAACTTGTTCATGTACAAAGTGGTATTGGACAGGGATATGGCAAGTGCAGGAATGGAAATGAGGTTCTTTTGTGAGTGAGATGGTGCTGGTATTGTCAGTAAATATTTTGGTAGATGGTAGTGGGTTGGGGATGATGCTGGCATGATTGAGGAATTGGCAGAGCCAGAGTGCTTGCTTGACACTGTGGGTGAGAGCCATGTACTTGGCTTCTGTAGAGGATGTGGCAACAGTGGTCTGCTTTTTGCTGTTCCACAAAATGACTGCATTGCCAAGGGTGAATATGTAAGCAGAGGTGAAGCATTGGTTGTTGACATCATGTGCCCGGTTAGCATCGGTGAACCCAGTGAGTGAGTCTGGGTTGACACTGCTGACATGGCCAAGCATGAGTCTGAATTTGTGTGTTCCCTTGAGGTAATGGAGGATGTGGAGGAGCACCTTCCAATGGGGTTTGCCTGGGTTTGGACTGTATTGTCTGAGTTGACTGACAGTGAACGCAAGGTTGGGACATGAAATGACAGAGAGCCAGGTGATGCCACCAAGGACTTCATGGTATGGGTATTTTGTCATTTCTACCTTCTCCTCATCTGTTTGGGGGGAGTCCACCTTTGTGAGGATGAGTCCTTGCTCCATGGAGGTTGAGACTGGTGTGCAGTTATCCATATGATGTTGTGAGAGTAGTAGATCAATGTATTGCATTTGTGAGATTGTGACAGTATGGTTGCAGTGGACATTGATGAGGGCATATCCCATGAGCCAATCAGGGTCTTCTTCTTTCATTTTGAAGAGATGGAGGAGGAGGTGGTGAGTATCCACAAGTATCTTTTTGGAGCTGGCAATGGTGAGAGCATTGTTGATGTGGATCACAGTAATTGCTTTCCCATCATTGGTATGTATACAGTGTGGTCAGGGTAGAGGCAAACAAAGCCATTTGTTGTCAGCTTTTCATTCATGTATTTGTTCCATAAGTGTGAACCCTGTTTAATGCCATATAGACTAAGTAGTAGATGTGTTACCCTGCCTGTGCTGTCCTTGAAGCCTTCAGGTTGGCACATGTATATTTTGTGGTCAATTTTACTATGCAAGAACATGCCAGTGATGTTGTCTTGCCCACAGTACCATCTGTGTGCAGCTGCATAGTGTAGGATAGTGTGGAGTGAGTTGAGGTAAACTGTGGGGGAAAAAGTGTCACTATAGTCAAGACTGGGAGTTTGGGAATAGCCTTGGGCAATGAGGCATGCTTTGTAGTGTAGGATTTTGCTGTCAGGTCCATACTTAATCATGTAGGTCCAGCAACAACCCATGATCTTGCAATCTTTTGGTTTTTCGACTAATTCCCATGTTCCACATCTCTGTAGCATTTCAAACTCCTTGTGCATCACTTTCCACCATTCATTGGCATCTGGGCTCAAGGTGGCTTATTGGAAACTCTGTGAGACATCTTTTCCATGAGCTGTGAGGTAGGCTGTTTGGGCTATTTAGCTGATAGTGGTCAATTCGATGGGTGTGGTGGGTTTGTTGTTAGAGTCCACAGCTGCCTTGCATGCTTCCTGCACTCCCCATTCTGCTTTCCAGTCTATCCTTTCCTTTTCCTCTTTCACCTTCTGCTTATCTGCTGCATCTTTCCTCTAGGATGGTCAAGTGACATGTTTGGAGTGTCAGAGTGGGCAAGGTGGATCAGGTTTAGTTGGAGGTGGTGGCTGTACAGGTGATTGGTGTTTGGTATTGGGTACTGGAGTGTAGAGATTGTTGTTGGCAGGTGGAGTGGTGGTAGGTTGTAGGTTAGGTATGGTTCAAAGCACCCCCTCAGTCTGGATGGTGTTAGGGGACAGTTTGGACACCCCCTGGCTAGAGGCAGGGTCATCATAGTCATTGTTGTCATCAGGGTGACTAAGGACCTTCTCACAGACAATAACATCCTACAAGCTGATAAATTTGTGTTTTATGGGGATCCATACCTGATAGGCCTTGGATCCATGTTCGAAGCCACACAGTATGCCATTGAGAGAGTGGGTATTGAGCTTTTGACAAAGTTCAGGTGGTATGCAGATGTGACATTGGGAACCAAAAGTGCAGAGAGTCTCGATGCTTGGTTTCCTGTCATAAAAGATTCTGTTTAGGATAGATTTTTGTTATGCTTGGTCCAGGTAGGAACAAACATAGACTTGAAAGAAAAAGCACAAGATCAGCTTCAATGGTACAATGGCTGAAGAGACTACCTTCAGAGAAGAATTTGTATCAGGGTGAAGCAAGAGACAATGGTTTGACAATGTGAGCTCCAATGTAGTCAAGAGAGGAACAGTAGATTCTAGTCTCAAGTAGATCTAGCCTAAGATACAAGCAAGAATATTGAGGGTTTAAATAGTAATACAGAGGGTGCACAGACCAAGCATGAAAAAGGGAAAAGGAACATTGTACAAGTAGATGGGAAAAGCCTATTGGATGAAAGAGAATCATACAATGTTAGAAATACAAGAATGGAAAAGAGAGTCTGTGTTGAAACAGATGAACATGTAATCTAAACAAGTAAGCAAGAAATATAATGGGTCAATCTGTGTTGGAACAGATTGTGACTAAAATGGATGACATTGTGAGTATCAAAAGCCATATGAAAGGAAAAGGTTCAAGAAATACATGGTAAAAGAGAAAAGAGGAACGTATGATTGAAGGAAAAAGAGGAAATCATAACAATTTTATCAGTGCTCAGGTTGGACAGCAGTTGCGAACATGATTAGCATATTCATGCACCTTAGGCCAAAAACTGCATGAAAGTTTGGCATCCTCGAGCATGGTGAGAGCACTTTTGTGGGTAGCCTGATTGAATCATTCTGTGACACCATTCTGTTGGGGTGTATGGGGTGCTGAGGATTCATGGGTGATTCCTTTTTTCTTGAAGTAGTTCTGTAGGTGCACATTGACAAACTCACTCCCACAATCCAAGCAAATATATTTTACTTGTCATTCCAATGAGGTTTCAAGTTGCTTGATAAGGGTTTTGATGAGGTCAAGCACTTCATCCTTACTTCAGAGGAGTTCCTTTCATCCTTTTCTGCTATAATCATCTATGACAGCTAGTGTGTAGATAAAGCCTTGAATGGATGCTTTGAATGGGTCTTGTAGGTCCATGTGTAGTTGTTCAATGATTTTTGTAGCACAGTTGGTGGCTACAGTTGGAAATGGCACTTGGTGGTGTTTGCCCTTCATACAGCCATTGCAGGGTGTGAGTTTACTCTTGCTATTTAGGTTTAGGCCAGTGACAAGTTGGTGTCAATTGAGGTATTTGAGTCCTTTTAGGCTGATATAGCCCAGCCAAGCATGCTAGAGGTTGAGGTTGGGCTGGGAATGGGCTGAGAAGGCAGTGTCATAGTGGGTGATGGGTGGAGCAATGGCACTGTTAATTTCATAGAGATTCCCACACAGCTAGCCTTCCATGATGATTTCACCTTTCAGGTTTGTGATATTTACATGTCCATTTCGCTTGGTGATCTCCATGCCTCTCCAGTCCATCCAGCTCTCAGATATCAGATTATCTTGGGCATTTGGGCAGTAGCTTACATTGACTAGTTTGATTGTGCAGTCACATTTGCCTTTAATTGATACTGTTATGAGTACAGAGCTGGTCCTGAGTACCTGGAGTTGTGGGCCATCTTTGACAATGCCCTTGATGAAATCAGAGGTCAGTGTAAATGTGGTGAATGCTATTGGAAATTGCCAATAATTGTTACTGGTTGCACTGAGGTCTTGACAGAGAAAGACCCAAGTCCTATGATGTCCTCAGTAGATGTCAAGCTACTGTATTAAAGTATGTACCTATGATGTCTACAATAGGTTAGTTACAGTAGAAAATGTAGGTAAATGTGCTACTTACCCTCAGTAGATGTCAAGCTACTGAGGGAATAAACTAGAGGAAACTCGAAGGTTTGTACACTCTAAGCTTATCTAATAATTACCATAAAAGGTACCTAATACATGCTAGTCAAAAAATAACAACAAATGCTGTGCGATTGGTGCATATGTGGTTTGTCAAGCCACTATTGAGTATCCAGCCAAAGCAGGAGTGGGTGGAGTCACCAGCAATGTAGCTGATGGGGTCTGAGTCTGAGGTGTTGTCATCTGAGTCATTTTTGCTCTCAGAGGAGTCAGCTATGGCTTGGTTTGCCTGTTTTCCTTTCAACTTGGGCTTAACATTGCCCTTAGCATTCCCTTTGCCTTTCTTGTCCTCTTTCAACTTGTCATTCTTTTCCTTCTTCCTTTTCTCCTTTCACTTCCAATGAAGTCCTCCTCCTTTTGACCAACAGTCCTTGATCCAATGGCCAGGGAATTCACAGTTGTTGTAGTAGGGTTGACCAGAGGAAGGTCCTTGGCTACATCCACTTTTGTTTGGTTTTGATTGGGTGGCCTGGAAGCTGGATTTTGTATTTCTTCTGTCATCATGG
The DNA here is from genome assembly GCA_038089035.1 of Boletellus dicymbophilus. Taxonomy (NCBI): domain Eukaryota; kingdom Fungi; phylum Basidiomycota; class Agaricomycetes; order Boletales; family Boletaceae; genus Boletellus; species Boletellus dicymbophilus. Next base: position 5,257 of record JBBPKB010000041.1, read on the forward strand.
TGGTGAGTACCAAGCAAACAAATAAGTTTGCTTTCTGCCATTGTATAGGGTGGTGTCTGGTCTCCTCCATATCCCCTCTGGGTTGAGTAAATCCCTTTTTGAGGTAATCATGAAGTTTGACAGTTTTGAGGGCATGCTTTATGATTGTTGTTCAAGTAGCATAGTTGGACTCTGATAGTTTTGGTCTGAGGTGAAATAGGTGTGTGTATTTTGATAGGTCAATAGTCTGTCTGAGGGTGATATGGGTGTCATCATCAGGGTCTAATAGGCCATCCATGAATTGTTGACTTAGAGATTTGGATTGTGATGAGTCACATGATGCCAAGTGGTGTAGTTCTGGTGGACAAAGCTGGTGTTGTTGAGCAGTTTGCTCTGCCATGGTTGGGCCTGCTTCATCCTCTGGAGATGTTGCAAGTCCAAGTCTTCTGAGAGTTTCATCAGGTGAATATTTTCTGCTACCAGAGCATCAAGGATCTCAAGACATGGCCAGTGGTCAAGTGTATTTGAGTAAGGTCATGGTCACTAGTGGGTCTGGATTCAGTGTTCTCTCCTCACTAGGGTGGTCCAAGTATTGTTATGACCTTCCAGGTGCAAGCCTTTTAGATACCACACTGGCTGGACAATCTTACAGCGACCACTATAGCTGGTGAGATAATGAAGTAGTGATGAATGAAAATAAGACAGAGATAGATGATAGCTTTGTCCTTAATACTCTGTAGCTCAAGTCTTGCGACTGAATGCCAACAAGAATACAAGTGGATTAGGCTAAGGTAGATGGTACATGCAAGCCCCTATTTATACTCTAAGGAGTACGTGCACAGACCAAGCTGTACGCTTTCCTATGATCTAAATAAGGTGTGAGATATCAAGTGGGCCCAGGATAATATAGAAGTGCGATGGGGGTATGTATAGATTTAGATAGAGAGGAAATAGAGAAGAAATATATAGGAAAGGTAAATAAAGGTATTTCTTATGTAATTAGAGGGTTTTAGTTGTGGATCATTAAGGTCAATGATCCAGTAAGTGTTCCAAGGGTAATGACTACAACTATAGTGTACCATTTTGAATAGGTATTCTACTGGTGTTGTAACAATGTCATTCATCATTTGCTGAAAAGTGGGAGGTGAGTTGGTCATTCCAAAATACATGACAGTGGGTTCATATCATCCTATTGGGGTTACAAATGCTCCTTTCCATTCATCACCTTCCTTGATGCATACATTATTGTATCCCCACCTTAGATCCAATGCTATGAACATATCTGCGCCCTTCAGGTGATCAATTAGCTGTGGGATCACAGGTAATAGATATGCATTTTTGATGGTTCCTTCATTTAGATATCTATAATCCATGACCAATCATTTGTCTCCTGTCTTTTTTGGAATAAAGAATACTGGGGATGTTTGTGGAGATTTAGAAGGTCAGATGTAACCCTTCTTTAATTCTTTGCCCACAAATTTGCAAATTTCCTCCATTTCTGGTTTGGACAATGGAATGACTCTTCCCTTTTTAGGTACAAAGTTCTCTTTGAGATCTATAGCATGATCCCAAGGTTTTCACTCTGGCATTCTTTTGGATTCTTTTTTAGAAAAGATGTCCAGATAATCATGATATGCTTTAGGAACTAGGTCCTTCCAACCATCCTCTATCATTCATATAGATAAAGGAACAGTTGCCAAATTGGGCATTTGGTGACATCATAATAGGTTGCAGTTAGATGTACACCTAGTGAAACATAATGGTTGGGTTACCCAATTGATCTCCGGATTGTGGCAGTACAGCCAATCACATCTGAGCATCATTTGGTGAGTTCCTAAGCTAGAAATGTAAGCATCAAGCGGTTTGTAATATCCCTGGTATAAGACAATTAAAGTGACATAATGGGTGATCATCCCATGTTGTGAACTTGTGCCATCAGCATTATTCACAGCTAAGGGGTAGGGTAATGGATGTTTGGTAATCCCCTGCCTATCAACCCATTTTTGGTTAATAAAAGTTTGGCAGGCTCCTGAATCTAGGAGTGCTTCCAAAGAAGATTGCCACCATTGTGAATTTCATTTGAAAAGGATTTTTAAAGGGAGTGACATTTTGCCACTAATAGAAAGAGTATCGGGAGAATTATTTCGAGAAAATACTTTGGAGTTAGAGGATTTATAAATAGAAAAACCTTTCCTTATTTGTGATACAAGGGAATCAAGCACACTATTTTTTAATTCCAGTGCCATGCTCCAAGGAGCTGCCCTTTCAGAATGAACATAAACATTTCATAGCACCTTATCTAATGTACATGTGAAAAAATCAGAATCAGAACAGTCCATACATGATTCCTCTGAACTCATGATGTCCATATCCCCCTGTTTAGGTAAAGAAAAAGTAAGTCCACATCTCTGAACACCTCCAATATTCAGAGATGACTTCATTTTGAAGATTCTGCAGCCTTTTCTTTTGCCTCGACTTCTATCTTATCTCTCCAATATGCCTCCACTCCCTCTGAAGTGTATGCTGCCCTTAGATCTACTGCTGGAGTAGGTAGAGGTCAATCTGCATAATGCACCCTAATTTTGGTTGTTTTGTTGGCTTCTTGTGGATAATTGTCAACATATGTTCCATAATAAGGGTTCCATATCTGTTGTCAGATCTGAGATCTCGGTTGAGACAATGCTGCTTTCCTATTTGGGTTTTGGAAACAGTTTGGCCAAATGTGTCCCTTTTTCCCACAACCATAACAGGTACAATCTTCTTTTGGTTTAGAGATTTGCACATCTATCTCCATTGGAGCTCCCCTTCCTGGTTGGACTCCTGTGTGTGTGAACTGATGCAAAGGAGGTGGTCCTCTGGGTGGTGGATAATGTCTTCTATTTGGCATGGTCCACATTATAGGCATGGATTGCTCTAATGCCATATGTTCCATGTTCCATCCAATGTCCCTTAGAACCTTCTTCCAATCATCATATTCTGATGTGTTGATGTGGAGTGATGCATGGTAATAGATCTTGTAATCTACAGTCCTCTTTAGAAGAGTTTCAGCATGTTCATCCTCAATCTCTACTTCATTCTTTAGATTCTTAAAGGTTTGTAGGAACACATTGATTGGTTGACCATGTTGACATAACCCCTCCAATCATTTGAAGGCTTCATAAGCTAAGACCTTGATCTAGAAGTATTCTCTGACTTCTTCTTTGAACGCATCCCATAGAGGCCAAGCATCTTGTCCATATTTGATCTTTGCCTTTATGTCTTTATAGTCATTCTCTTTATTGAGGTATTTTTCCATGGTAATCCTGGCAAATTCCTCTGCTTTTCCTTCTATCCTACTAAGCACTGCAACTATTTGGTACTTGTTGTGTTTCCATTGATTACATCCAGCCCAAACTTTGATCTTTAGCCACCACATGTGAAATGCAAATCGATCTCTGTTCCATTTCCCTGGATCTGCGATCTTCTTTGAAACATCTTTCTCCTTGTCATCCTTTAGCTCATCCATGGTGTCATTGAGTTTAGATAATGCATTGGAAAGCACATCTAGAGAGGCTTGGGAAAGAGGTGGAGCAGATGCAAAGGATGGTCCTCCTGAAGTTACTGGTGTATTTGACATCCTTACTGCTTAGTATCTTCCAACCAAGCACTGGGGATTCTGCAACACAGTGATTGGAAAAAGTATTGATGAGATCGCAAATAGTAGCATCTGCAGCAAGAAGTGTTGTAACAACTACATATTCTAAGTGATGTAACCAATCTACACATATACTGACTGCTTGAATACTGGGTAAAGGTTTCCCAGACTACCTTGGCCTTTTGGCACTGAATACTGTATGGATCCTCAGCCCAGCTAACCTGGTTGGACAAAGCTTATTCAGGCTTGACCCTGATGCTGTAAACAGTCTAACAAGACCATCTTTGAAGATCTAATCTACTCAAGTCACAAATCTGCCCTTCTCAGGGGCTCCTCTCAAATGCATTGAGGGATAAGCGAAATGAAATCTTAGGCAATGGCCCATGTGTCACTTGTCCCTGCAAATCAGGAGATAATGCGAAACCTCTTTCAGAATTGCAGCACCTTAGCCCTAGTGCCCAGGCAGTGAATGAAAGCCTAATCCAAGTGTTATGATCTTCCAGGCACAAGCCCTTTAGATACCACACTGGCTGGACAATCTTACAGTGACCACTATAGCTGGTGAAGTAATGAAATAGTGATGGAGGCAAATAAGACAGAGATAGATAATAGCTTTGTCCTTAATACTCTGTAGCTCAAGCCTTGCAACTGAATGCCAACAAGAATACAAGTGGATTAGGCTAAGGTAGATGATACATGCAAGCCCCTATTTATACTCTAAGGAGTATGTGCACAGACCAAGCTGTATGCTTTCCTACAATCTAAATAAGGTGCTAGATACCAAGTGAGCCCAGTATAATACAGAAGTGTGATGGGGATGTGTACAGATTTAGATAAAGAGGAAATAGAGAATGTATTTACAGGAAAGGTAAATAAGGGTATTTCTTAGGTAACTAGAGGGTTTTAGTTGTGGATCATTAAGATTAATGATCCAGTAAGTGTTCCAAGGGTAATGACTACAACTATGGTGTACCATTTTGTATAGGTATTGTACTGGTGTTGTAACATATATCTTCACAGAAATTTTTCTAACTCCACTTAGATCAACAGATTCATGTGATATGCATTTACAGCCATCAGGAGTTCAGGCCTAAGAGGGGGATACTGTCATATCCTGAGTGCAAGTCCAACTCTGGTATTTCTGGAATGTTCTCCATTCATATTTCCAGTTCTTATTTCATATTTCCAGTTGTTCTTTCACCTCAGACTTATGATATTGAAACCTTTATTTCTGACACCTGACATTCTCCTGTTTCCATCTGTTTGTTACAATTTTCCTTTTCCTCCTTCATACTTCATGGACTACACTTCATCCCTATGCTTAACCCTTTCCTTAGACAATCTTCTTGGACTATGCTTTGTCCATTGTACTTTATCTCTCTAATCCTTCACAGACAATTTGCTTGGACTATGCTATATTATGCTACATCCTGATACCTTTTCCTAATCCTTTTATTGATCCTTTTACAAAGATGATTCTTCTTTATGATGACCACTCCCTTGTTGTCATCTTGATTACATTTGTATCTGTTGTAACACGGATCCTTCTTCTCTTTATCTTTGATCCTACTTAGTCTTCTTGATTATGCAGTCGTCCATTTCATCATTGTTATGATTTCTTCTCTTTTCTTTCTTTTGTCTTGTCTTGTTAACACACCATACACTCAACTGGTTACAGTGTTTGTATTAGTCATCATCCGTTCCAACACGAACCTCTCTTCTGATCACTTAGTCATTTCAGTTAGGTGTTCATCCATTCCAACATGGACTACTTTTCCCCTTTTGTATTTCTGACATCATACGATTCTCTTTCGCCCAATGGGCTTTATCTCTCCGCTTGTATGATGTCCTTATTTCCTTTCCTAACCTGGTCTGTGCGCAGTCAATACTACTATTTAAACACCTCGATAGTCATGCTTGTATCTTAAGCTAGATCTACTCGAGACTTGATCCTATTCTCTTCTCTTGTGAATGCATTGGAACTCGCATCATCGACCCTTCGCCTCTGCTTCATCGATACAAATCCTTCTACAAAGGTAGTTTCTTTGGCCATTGTACCATTGAGCTGAACATTTGCCTTTATCTTCGAGTCTACACTTGTTCCTATCCGGACCAAGTGTAACAAAAGATCTAGCTTCCACCTCGACCCGCTCCATTGTTGCTGCAGTCCCTCCTTGATCCAAGATTCCGCCCAGACTAGTACTACCACGTGTTGGTATCTGGGAACCCAGAGATGACCCTACCCCCAATTCCGGATCTGACGAAGTAGCTGCTCCATCGGACTCCTCAGAATCCCCAACCCTCAAAGTATCGGAAGAACTGTCCAGAACCCCTTCCCCCCATCAGTTTGCTCTTCTATTCCCATCTCGAGAACCGTCCCCTGAGCCGTCCCCTGTTACAGCAGTCCTTACTACCTCCATAGCTCCACCCCCTCCTTGTCCTATCACCACTCTCCCACCCACTCTACAAACTCCTTGACTTCCTGCTGTAACACCACCTACTATGTCCACTTCAAAAGCAACTGAACTGAAGATCGGCACCCCCGATGACTTCGATGGCAGCTACAATAAGGCCAAAGCATGGCTGCTTTTGGTCAAATTGTACCTACTCATCAATGAAACACTCTATGACTCAGATAACAAGAAGATTGGCTACACCCTCTCCTATATGAAGAAGGGCGCCACCCTCGGTTGGGCTACTTCCTTCTGAAAAGAAAAGCTGGCCACTTCGCCACCATCCTTTGGGAAGTACTCTGACTTCCTAGACCTATTCAAGAAAACTTTCCAGACGAAGGAAACCAAGATCGCAGCCTTAGGAAAGCTGCAGAACTTGATGATGACGAAAGATAAGCATACCATCCAGTTGCTTGAGGATTATATTGCAGAGTTTTCCATCTGCTGAAATGATTCTGGAATTACCAATCAGATGATACTGATCAACTTCTTTGCCAAGGGACTTCATCTGGTCCTTCGATCTCGAATCTATGGCATGGAAACAGTACTGACCAACATTACGACATGGATTGTGAAAGCCATTCATTTCCGCAACTAACAGGACATCGCCTCCTTGTTCAACAATAAACCCTCGATGTTCGGTCCGTCTACCCCTGCTTACCAATCCAAACCCTGCTACTCTGCCCCAGCTCACGACCCTGACGCCATGGATGTCGACGCCATCCAACTCTCCCCTTCCCAACGTGACGAATACCACTGCAAAGGAAATTGCTTCAATTGCGGAGAACACGGTCACTTAGCGCGTAACTGCCCTAAAAAGAACGGGACTGGTTGTCGACCTCCTCTGCCAAAGAAGACAGAAGAGAGAAAGGTGTGAAAGATGGTGAGGAAGGAAGATGAAGAAGAATTGCCAAGGTTAGAAGAGGTAGAAGATGACGAAGAAGATGAGGCCTTCGTGGCCAACATCTACAAGAACCAAAAGGGTTTTTAAAAGGGAACACTCCTTTGACGCAAGTGTTCCCTTCTCTTCCTTGTAAAACCATCGCTCCTGTACTCCTAGATGATTCGAATTATGCATCTGTTCACCTTGCTGTTCAAGTCATCGACCCCTCGAGTACCTTGAAAGTTGTCGACGTCACCGCTCTCATCGACAGTGGTGCTGAAATATCCTGCATCAATTGGGACTTTGTTCAAAAACATAAACTCCCTCTGGACCGAATCCACAAACCCTTCAAAGTCCGAAACACTGATCACTCCGACAACAAGAATGGTCTGGTGAAATTCACTACCATCCTCTTTATTCACGTTGGAACTGTCACTCAGAAACTTCTCCTCCATATCATCCACTGTGGACGTGAGAATATTATCCTCAGACACCCCTGGCTTAAGGCTACAAACCCGAAGATCAACTGGAAGAAGAAGATGGTCGAGATTGATGAGAAGCTCGACTGATCCCTAGATTTATACTTTTCCCATGCAGCTAATAGAGCAAAGTACAATGCAAAAAATTCAAAAATGCAAGAACAACCACCTCTAGGTCACCAAAACTATATGAAGGAAGAATGAAGGATTCTATCTGCATACCTAGATGGCGAAGACCCCGACTACTTCCTGAAAGAAGCACATAAATCGTATACAGTAGGACGCATCACCCGAGCAGTGTCCAGATTTTTTCCCAATTCTCCTGTGACTAAATGCTTCAGGAAAATCACTTTGTCCACAGAACTCGCCCAACAAGCAGAGCTAGAGAAACCGAAGCCCACGCTTCCATCTGAATATGCAGATTTCACTTCTATCTTCAAAAAAGAAGCTATTGATCATGTTTCTCCTTCCAGACCTTATGATCACACCATAAATCTTGATGACGCCTTCATTCCTAAGGTATCCAAAGTCTACCCACTTGCCCCTGAAGAAAAGAAGGCTGTGGAAGACTTCATCAAAGAAAACCTTCGAACTGGCAAGATCCGTCCTTCGAAGTCTCCCCAAGCTTCCCCCTTCTTTTTCGTCAAGAAGAAGGACGGCAGTCTCCGCCCCTGTCAAGATTATAGGTATTTGAATGAACACACTGTTCACAATGCATACCCTCTCCCCCTTGTCTCTGACCTTATAGACAAGTTAAAAGGTGCAAAAGTATTCACAAAATTCGACATATGATGAGGGTATAACAACGTATGTATCAAAGAAGGAGATCAATGGAAGGTGGTGTTCATTACACACAAGGGGTTGTTCAAACCCACGGTGATGTTCTTCAGACTTACAAACTCACCACCCACTTTCCAGAGGTTTATGAATGACTCCTTCTGCAATATGATTGCCGAAGGATGGCTAGTCATCTATATGGATGACCTTCTTATCTTCTCCCCTGATAACGAAACTCACATGGAACAAACTAAACTTGTCCTACAGCGAATGAAAGAACTAGACCTCTGTCTCAAACTAGAGAAATACAAATTTGTGACGACAGAGGTAGAATATCTTGGGATGATCATTAAACCTGACCAAATCGCCATGGACCCAGTAAAATTACAAGGCATCTCCAAATGGCCAACCCCAAAACAAGTCAAGGATGTGTGATCCTTCCTTGGCTTTGCTAACTTTTATAGATGGTTTATACCAAAGTACTCCGACATTGCTCGACCCCTCCTAGATTTGATGAAGAAGAACACCCCTTGGGAATGGTCTCACAGTTGTGAGGAAGCATTTATATGGCTGAAGAAGATTTTCCTTTCACAGACCATTCTCACCATGCCTGACATCACCAAGCCCTTCACCATCGCTACAGATGCCTCCAAATACGCCTCTGGAGGGGTACTCCTTCGATCTGACTCTAATGGAGATTGGCACCCTTGTGGATACCTGTCTCAGACCTTCGCTGCCGCTGAACGAAACTATGACATCTATGATAAAGAACTCTTAGCGGTAATTCGAGCTCTGAAAGCGTGGCAACACTATCTCCACAGATCTCCCCATATGGTACAGGTATTCACTGACCATAAAAACCTGATGTACTTCTGACAACCGCAGAACCTCAATCACCACCAGGCATGGTGGTTACTAGATCTAGCAGACTTTGATCTAAAATTCGCCCACATCCCTGGGAAGGACCTCGCTGGCCCTGATGTCCTCTCTTGCCGCCCTGACCTCATCTCCTCTACCAATAATGACAACACTGACATAACCCTCCTCCCAGCCGACCTCTTTGTTAACGTCATCGACACATCCCTCTCCAATGCCCTCGCCCACTCATCTTCCTTAGACCCTATTGTCCAGACTGCAGTTCAGGGAATCGAACACCTTCCCACCAGATTCCGATCACGGCTCTCAGATTGGAAGTATGACGCTGGAGTCCTCACCTTCCAAGGGTGTGTTTATGTCCCTGACAACCCCGATCTCTGCCAAACCTGCATCCAGAAACACCATGACCACCCTTCTGCAGGACACCCCGGTTATTTGAAAACCCGCCAGCTCATCGCTTTGGAGTTTTGGTGGCCTGGCCTTGCCATGTTTGTGAAACGTTACGTTGAAGGATGTGCCATTTGTCAGCAGAATAAGGCGAACACGCACCCTACCTCCTCCCCAATCCTCCCTATCCCCTCCTCTGCTTCTCACCCCTTCCAACAGATCTCCTGTGATCTTATCACTGACCTTTCCCCGTCCACTGGTTTTGATACTCTTCTGGTCATGGTAGACCATGGTCTTACGAAGGGGGTAATTCTTTGCCCTACTAAGAAAACAATCACGTCAGAAGGCATTGCTCTTCTCTTCTTTCAGAAAGTCTACACCCGTTTTGGCCTTTACAATAAGATTATCTCAGATCATGGTCTGCAGTTCGCTTCGGCATTCACCAAAGAACTTGCTAAGATCTTATGCTATGACCTCTCCCTCTCTACCGCGTATCATCCCCAAACCAATGGAGAAACAGAACACGTGAACCAGGAGGTTGAAACCTACCTGCAGATCTTCTGTGGTGCAAACCCTACTTCTTGGGCAGACATGATCGATCATGCCAAATTCGCGCACAACCACTGCCCTCACTCCGTCACAAACTAATCACCATTCTACCTCATGTACAGCTATGAACCCTGTCCCCTTCCCACTCTCATCTCCGAAACCAACCTCCCTGCAGTCGAGGAACGACTTAGGACACTCTCTGTGGCCAGAGAAGAAGCTCTTGCTGCCCATGAACTCGCCAGACAAGTTATGAAGGCACGTTCCCACAAACCTTTCACCCCATTCACTAAGGGCAATAAGGTGTGGTTGGAAGCTAAGAACTTGAAATGTTCCCTTCCCAACCCTAAGTTCATGCTGAAATGAGAAGGATCATTTACCATCACTGAAGTCCTATCTCTGATCATGTATAGACTGCGCCTCCCCAAAACGTGGAAAATACACAACACGTTCCATGCATCTCTCTTATCTCCCTACCACGAAAATGATGCACACGGCCCAAACTTCCCAGCTCCACCTCCTGACCTGATAGAAGGTGAAGAACAGTATGAAGTGGAACAAGTATTACGACATCATGGAACTCCGTCTTGACACAAGTTTTTAATCAAATGGAAGGGATATTCTACCTCCGACAACTCTTGGGAACCCAAGCGGAACTTGAAAAACGCCAAGGATGTTCTCGAGGATTATAAAAGGACTCAACCCAAGGTCTTCCCTCCCCCATCTTGCACCATACACAAAAACCACCTCTGCACCATTGTCTCTATCTGCAATGGCTGTTTCACCTGCTCCTGCTCCCACCTATGAATACATCCCCCCTTCCTCTTCTTCAGAGTTACTTTCTCCTTCCAACGATGCCCACTTGCTAGACTCCATGACTGCTATTTTCCTTGATCCACATGCTGCTTTGATTCTTGATTCGTTGATCTCCCCTACATCCCCCCTTCATTATTTAATCTGTTCTCTTTGTGATAATGACCTCGCTGTCTGTGCCAGTTCCCTCGCAGACGAACCTGGGTCAGTAGGCATTGCCCACACCATGTTAACAAGAGCTCTTGTTGGACAGCGAAATGCTCTTGTCTGCACCTTGGAGCAGCTTGGAGGATTGACAATTGCTGAAGTGGTGGCTGAACAACTGGCATGTATTTTGTCTCCTATCATAGAAGAGACTCCCACTCTCGCAGAGAACAAAGAACCTGTTCCCCATCCACCTCCTTGCTCACCCACTCCATCTGAGTCATTGCCTTCCCCTAGTCTGCCACCCACCGATACCCCTTCTGTGTCCTCCTCTCCTCTTGACTCGGTCGAAGAACAAGCCCTTGCCAAAGCAGAAAACCCCTACCATGGCACCTGACCTCTGTCCCCCTCTCATCTCCAATATGGCCAAGCATGCTTTAACTGCCGCAGACTTGGACATGTCCATGCCCACTGTCTTCTCTACCAATGCCTGTTCTGTCACCGCTTAGCTCCAGGTCACCCACAATACCGTTGCCCTTACCACTGGCATCATCGTTCTCCTTCCAATTCCCCTCCGTCCTCTCATGCATCACAACAGCACTCTAGTCCCTCCTCCTCTCCTACCCCTGCTCCAGCAACAGGATGGAATGCTATCCCAGATATAGATAAACCATGGCCCTGTACTTTCAGACCTGACACTGATTCTCCTCCTTCCAAACCTGGATCACCCCACTCTGATGTTGCAGATACCTCCTTTACTATGTCCTTATCCACTGAATCTTCCATCACAGCCACTACCAGTTCTTCTACCTCGTGTGGATTCAGCATGACCATCTTTATTCCCAGGACTCATACCATTGCATGAGAAGCAGAGGACGACGAAGAATGCTTCAGGAATAAGGATCCTGAGTTCGATGAGACAGCTTGGGATAACATTACTGGCAAGCGAGCATTTACTTCTTTTAATTTTTAACTTTGTAAATTCAGGTGACTTTACCCATACGAAGGGGGTAATATTACGATTTCTTCTCTTTTCTTTCTTTCATCTTGTCTTGTTAATGCACCATACACTCAACTGGTTACAGCATTTGTATTAGTCATCGTCTGTTCCAACACGGACCTCTCTTCCGATCCACTTAGTCATTTCAGTTAGGTGTTCATCAGTTCCAACATGGACTACTTTTCCCCTTTTGTATTTCTGACGTCGTACAATTCTCTTTCACCCAATGAGCTTTATCCCTCCGCTCATACGATGTCCTTATTTCCTTTCCTAACCTGGTCTGTGCGCAGTCAATACTACTATTTAAACACCTTGATAGTCATGCTTGTATCTTAAGCTAGATCTACTCGAGACTTGATCCTATTCTCTTCTCTTGTGAATGCGTCAGAACTCGCATCATCAACCCTTCGCCTCTGCTTCATCGATACAAATCCTTCTATGAAGGTAGTCTCTTTGGCCATTGTACCATTGAGCTGAATGTTTGCCTTTATCTTCAAGTCTACGCTTGTTCCTACCTGGACCAAGCATAACAATCATGGACTCTGTTATGCTTGGTCCAGGTAGGAACGAGCGTAGACTTGATAAAGCAAACCAATCAGCTCAACAGTACAACGGCTGAAGAGACTACCTTCGGAGAAGGATTTGTATCAGGTGAAGCAGAGGCGAAGGTTCGACAATGTGAGCTTCGACGCGTTCAAGAGGAAGAGAGTGGATTAGACTCAAGTCTCGAGTAGATCTAGCTTAGGGTACAAGCTGGACTATCGACGGTTTAAGTACTAATCGTAAACGTGCATGGACCAAGGGTAAATAAGGAAAAGAGGATATCGTACAAGTGGAAGGGAATAGCTGATTGGCTGAAAGAGAATCGTACGATATGCGAAATACGAGAAAGGAAATAGAAGTCTGTGTTGGAATGGACAATCGCCTAATTGTAATGAGTAAGCGCAAAGAAGATAAAAAGAAAGATCCGTGTTAGAACGGATCGTGACTAATCGCATATGATGCATTAAAGCGTCCGGGAAATACGCGGTAATCTAAAGAGAAAGTAATCATAAAGGAAAAGAAAAGGGAAAATCGTAACAGACTCCTTTGTCATTCTGATCTTACTTACTCACTCTGATTAGGCAATCATCCATTCGATCATGGATCTTTCTTTTTCTTTCTTATCTTGATGCATTCTTGCTTAGTCATCACTCTATTTGATCATGGACTTCTTCAACCTTATTTAGATTCTCGATATCATATGATTCTTCTTCAGCCTATTGCCTTTCTCTCTCTTCTCATACAATATCTCCATTTCCTTTCTTAATCTTGGTCTGTGCTCTCTCCATGAGTATATAGATCTTCAAGTAGCATCACTTGTACCTTAAGCTAGATCTACTCTGGGATTATCACTCTATGATACTCTAAGAGTTGACCCTCCCTCTCTTGAGAAGTATGCTCTTAGACCTTCAGGATCCACTTGAATGCTTAGGAGCTCACATTGTCGAACCTTCACTTTAGATCCTTGGACCTTGTTCTTGAGAACCTCTTAGAGGCTTTGCCTCTCAACTCAACACTTCCCCAGAAGGTCTCTCTGGGTGATCAACACACAACTCAGCTTGAGGCTTGACCTCAACCCTCTAGCCTCTTTGCCTTCATACTTATAGGCAACATGACACAACAGACCTATCTCTTGGATGGGATATGACAAATCCTTCTATGAAGGTAGCCCTAAAGACTGAAGCATCTTAGGCTGATAGGTTCTCACCCTTTTAGAGCCTACGTTTGTCCCTACCTGGGCCAAGCATAATACTGTTGTTCTGTCATTCTTCCATCACATCTGATGTTCTCTTATTACATCTATCATCTTTCTATCTGTCTGTCTATGTCTTTGCAACACTCATACTATTCCAATGTTTCATATTCCTTACTCTGATGTTTCACATTCAATACTCTGACTTTCCCTCCATATATAAGTCTTGTAACTCTCTGTCATATTTCCTCAGTTCAAATATCAACTAAACTTCCCTCAACTAAACTTCCCTTACCTCTCTCTCCCTGTCTCTCTAAGTTGTTGACTGATGCCCCTTTAACCCTCAACTCATTGAGTAGTCATTTATGACTTTATCTATGACCTCTGACCCTCTGAAATTCAGGACCCCAAATTCCTTGCAAGGACATACTACATATGGTGAAGCCAAGTCCTGTCCACCCAACATCCAGAGTTTGATTGGAGCTACTCCAAGTGTTCTAGTTCAACCATTAGTTTGACATGCCCTCATTTGTCATCACATACTCAGTTCCACTCAAGGTTTGCATTCTTTCTGACACTGAGCTAATGAAGTACAGACCCTCAACACTATCCTTCACAGAATGCCATCCCACCTTGATGACAAAGCATTGTTTCCACCTTGAAACCCACATGCATCCAAATCTACTATGCAAATACCATTCTCTCTCTGTTACAACACCAGTACAATACCTATACAAAATGGTACACTATAGTTGTAGTCATTACCCTTGGAACACTTACTGGATCATTGATCCTAATGATCCACAACTAAAAACCCCTAATTACCTAGTACATACTTTTATTTGCCTTTCCTGTACACTTCTTTTCTATTTCCTCTTTATCCAATTCTGTACATAGCCCCAGTGCATTCTTGTATTATCCTGGGCTCACCAAGTATTTAGCACCTTATTTAGATCATAGGAAAGCATACAGCTTGGTCTGTGCACATACTCCTTAGAGTATAAATAGGGGCTTGCATGTACCAACTACCTTAGCCTAATCCACTTGTATTCTTGTTGGCATTCAGTTGCAAGGCCTGAGCTATAGAGTATTAAGGACAAAGCTATCATCTATATCTGTCTTATTTTCACCCATCACTATCTCATTACTTCACCAGCTATAGTGGTTGCTGTAAGATTGTCCAGCCAGTGTGGTATCTAAAAGGCTTGCATCTGGAGGGTCATGACACTCTCTATTGCCACAAAGCAAGTCCTACTTATTTTGATTGAAAAGGTCAGTCTCCTTGATGAAGACCATGAAAATGATATGTCCATCATTATAAAATTGCCATTGACATGGCTCTCCAGGATGCCTGACAATACTCTACCAGCTGAGGCACAATGGCCAAACCTTGCAACACCTCAAGTAGTATACCAGCTTGTTTTGTCTGGCCCCCTGTGTTAACTGACAAGGAATACAAACTCTTCATGGACAATAATGGCTGCAATAAATGCTGTCAACCCTTTCAAGTACACTGCTCCAAGGACTGTCCTTACAGCTATCCAGATGTGGCAATGTACAAACTATTGACTTCTATTGATATTGTATGTAACAAACCCAAACAACCCAAGCCAATTGCCATGGTCAACACCACACAGCATGTCACAATGGTTTTGCCATCTGCTGCCTTTAGCAATAGGACCAATAGTGAAGTCAAGTGTGTTGCTGCCCTCTCTGTTCCACAACTTCATTGGTCATGCCTTGTTGATGGGCTGTCCATTCCCTCCCCCTTGTCTGTCACCATATTGATTGACCAATTGTTGGTTATGCAGCACAGACTATGTGTTTGTGGACTATGTCAGCCTGTTTCCATTTCCTTAGCAATCAGTGGAGAGAATGACATCCATAGACTCTTACATACATATATTCACCTTATTTACATGTCTTCCAATTCCTGACTTTGCTCCAAAGTGGTTCATGCTGTTTTGGCTCCCAACCTTTGTACACCCATTATCCTGAGTGCACTTTTCTTTCTCACAACAACTTGACCACAGATCATTGCCTGCATACCTGTATTGTCAAAGACACAAATTATGATCTGTTAAATCCTACATCTCCAGCCTCTCCTCCCTAGCCTGTAAATTTTGACCTGCTGCTTCTTTATGACCTCAAAAAGGCAGTTGTCACTGAATTAAACACCCTTCTCCCTGAACTGAAACCAATCATCAATGAATCATGCACATATTGGAAGTTGCCAATAATTATTACTGGTCATGCTGAGGTCTCGACTGTGAAAGAATCCTATGATGTCCTCAGTAGATGTCAAGCTACTGTATTAAAGTATGTACTTATAATGTCTACAATAGGTTAGTACAGTAGAAAAGAGTAGAAAAGTACTACTTACCCTCAGTAGATGCCAAGCTACTGAGGGAATAAACTAGAGAAAACTCACTGTCTAAGCTTTATCTAATAATTACTATAAATGGTAACCTAATGCATGCCAATGAAAAATAACAACAGCACATCCGTCTGTCAACCAAACATCCTCACAGCCATCAATGTCCATGTGTGCTTCCTCATGCACTGCAAACAAACTCTGATGGACCTTATCCAACATGATAAGCACATGAAAGCCAATTCAGTGATTGCTTCCTGGATGATATTCTCCACATGGATAATCTCCCTGATGATGTACTTTTCTGTATCAAACTGAAAGATGTTGACAAAATTATATGTTCTAGATTTTATGACTGCCCTCAAAAATACCAGGCTGCCTGGAAAACCTTACTCAACCAGCACATGGCTGCAGGCTGTGTTCATCCTTCCTCTAGCCTGTTACAACACCAGTAGAATACCTATTCAAAATGGTACACTATAGTTGTAGTCATTACCCTTGGAACACTTACTGGATCATTGATCCAAAAGATCCACAAGTAAAACCCTCTAGTTACATAACTAATACCCTTATCTACCTTCCCTGTACACTTCTCCTCTATTTCCTCCTTATCTAAATCTATACATGTCCCCATCGCATTTCTGTATTATCCTGGGCACACTTGGTATCTAGCCCCTTATTTAGATCATAGGAAAGCATACAGCTTGGTCTGTGCACATACTCCTTAAAGTATAAATAGGAGCTTGCATGTACCATCTACCTTAGCCTAATCCACTTGTATTCTTGTTGGCATTCAGTTGCAAGGCTTGAGCTACAGAGTATTCAGGACAAAGCTATCATCTATCTCTGTCTTATTTTCATCCATCACTATCTCGTTACTTCGCCAGCTATAGTGGTTGCTGTAAGATTGTCTAGCCAGTGTGGTATCTAAAAGGCTTGCGCCTGGAAGGTCATAACATAGCCTCCATGCTTCACCCACATTTATCATTTCAAAAGCCACCCCACTGTCCTCCTCCATTGGGTTAATGACTACTGTCAACTCAATGCCAACACCATCCCAGACAATCACCCCTTGCTACACATTAATGAGATCCTCTGTGATTACACTAAGGCAAGATTTTTGGCAAGATTGATATGACTAATTTGTTCTTCCATACATACATGTATCCTAATGATGTATGTACTGCCCTCACTCCATGACTTATCAAATGGCTTGTAATGCCTATGGGAGTCTGCAATGCCCCCACTTTCCATCAATGATGCATGGTGGCTGCACTCTGTCATCTCATTGGCAAAATTTGCCATGTATACCTCAATGACATTATCACCTGGTTCAATAACCTTGATCAACATGAGCAAAATATCTACCAGGTTCTTGATGCACTTTGAGCAGCTATCCTCTTCTGCTCCCTTAAAAAGATGTCACTCTTCTGCCTTGAAATTGGCTTCCTGGGATGACATCTCTTTGCTCATGGTATCAAAGTGTTACAATACCAGTACTATACCTATAGAAAATGGTACATTACAGTTGTAGTCAATACCTACTGGGTCATTGATCCTAATGATCCTGGGTTAAAACCCTCCAATTACCTAGTACATACCTTTATTTACCTTTCAGTACACTTCTTCTCTATTTCCTCCTTATCTAAATTTGTACACATCCCCATCACACTTGTACATTATCCTGGGCTCACTTGATAGTCAACACCTTATTTAGATCATAGGAAAGCACACAGCTTGGTCTGTGTGCTTACTCTTTAGAGTATAAATAGGGGCTTGTATGTACCATCTACCTTAGCCTAATCCACTTGTATTCTTGTTTGCATTCAGTCACAAGGTTTGAGCTACAGAGTATTATGGATGAAGCTATCTCTCTATCTCTGTCTTATTTTCATTCACCACTTCATCATTATCTTGCCAGCTATAGTGGTTACTGTAAGA
Source organism: Boletellus dicymbophilus (assembly GCA_038089035.1). Taxonomy (NCBI): domain Eukaryota; kingdom Fungi; phylum Basidiomycota; class Agaricomycetes; order Boletales; family Boletaceae; genus Boletellus; species Boletellus dicymbophilus. Next base: position 23,278 of record JBBPKB010000041.1, read on the forward strand.
TTTTCCAGCCAGTGTGGTATCCAAGGGCTTGCATCTGGAGGTAATAACACAAAGTGGGTCCAACAAAAGTTGCCTTGGATTCTTGCATGGCCAACCTTCTGTTTGGCCATCAATGTTGATGCCTTTTTTGGACTTGTCTATTTCCTTGTCAATCACATTCCCCAAATTGCTGAACACAACTGCATCTTAACTCCCCTCACCAGCAGCAATGCAACTAAGCAATTCCCTGTCTGGTTACCCATACTTGCCCAGGCTTTCCAAGCACTCAAGGTTCTCCTCCTCAGCCTCCACTGCCTCATAACCATCAACCATGACATTCCTGGCAACAACCACATCTTTCTCAAATGTGATGCATCCAACCACTGTACTGGCATCATACTCTCCTGGGGCAAAACCAGAGAAATAGCTCACCCATGGCCTTTAACTCAAGGCAACTTCATGATGCTAAGCTTGTTGTTATTTTTCACCAGCACACATTAGATTACCATTTATGGTAATTATTAGATAAGCTTAGAGTGTACAAACCTTTGTACTTTCTCTAGTTTATTCCCTCAGTAACTTGACATCTACTGAGGGTAATGTTAGATTACTAGTGTACAACTCAGTTGTGTGATATGGCAAACTGATATTATATAATCACCTAGTGTAACTAGGTATGTGTTAGTATGAGATAAGGTACTGCTATGGAAAGCTCACCTCAGTTGCATGATATGGTGGACTAAGGTGCTTGTCTACATATGGTGTACTTATATACAAGCAAGTTTGAGTAGTTCAACAGTACACTACAAAAGAGATAGAAAAGGGTTGGATACAGAGTAAAGGGTACTTGCCAAAAGAATTTACTGCAGGTGCTCAATGGAATGAGGCATGTGTGCTCACACAAAGTGTGATGATTGTCAATGCCAATCAGCCTTGTAGCTGCATGCCTCCTTGCTAATCTAACAGGTAAGACTCTATAATTTTTACCAGGTTGCACTGTAAACCTGTCAAAGGTTCATCATGCCTCAGAGAACTCTGGATTGCACTCGGCTGTGGGAGCAGCTGCTGAGTAAGCATTTCCAAAACAGTAGCAATGCACCTTAAGCTTCAAGTTGCAGCCATGTCTATCTTCTGAAATTAGGAAAGTAAGTGAGAGTGAGAAAAGGGCCAGCACATGAAAAAATGAAGTAGAGGAAGAGGGAGGGTCACCAGGAATTATTATAATAGAGCCCTAGGAGTCACCAGATAGAAAGGACCTTTCATCTGCATCTGTGCAATTACACATTGGGAATTCCAATGTTTTGAGATTTTTAAGACCAATTCCAAGCAAGATAATGTGGTGTGGACTTGCCAAAATAAAATCTGTTGTGCCTAGGGTGTCATGAAAGATAAACTTGAGAGTGGAGTTTTAGGTTTTGCAAAAAGTATTATTTTCTTAGTTCTGCACCCCAAAATATTATTACAAAATTAAACTGGCAATCACATTTTGAATACCCTCGTCATTAAATATTAAATTGTCTTGCTTTGAGATCCTGGGACAAATTAGTGACTAGTGACATAAGTAAATGTGGTAGCAGCAGCGCGATGAGTAAAGAACTTGGTAAGCCGGCTGGTATGGGGGCGGGTAAAATTTTTTACAATTTTTACATACTCTCGCTGTAAATTTTTCGGGTCATTGCACTTATCTCACTTTACACGGCCAAACCGCCACTTTATCACACTTTACAACAAGGCCCCCCACTTTTGCTGCAATAACCACCCCTTCAGAATATTTCTCACTATGCTCAAAGCTTCTAGTATGTGGCCAATGACTCCGGGCCTTTTTTTCTTCCTCCCTCCGCTCAAAACGTGTAGCTGACTTGAACTTTTTTCCGGCTGGCACGCAGCAAGTGTCTCTCAACTCCTACCTAATCAGGATGTATTAGGTAAGATCATAACGATGGAGGCGGGCCTTCATCTCCACCACGAAAACGGGGGCGACGCAAGACCACCGCAAGGACGACGACGACGACGACGAAGGC
>JBBPKB010000042.1:0-25219 GCA_038089035.1 Boletellus dicymbophilus
AGTTGTTATGTAACTAGAAGGTTTTACTTGCAGATCTTTTGGATCAATGATCCAGTAAGTGTTCCAAGGGTAATGACTACAACTATAGTGTACCATTTTGAATAGGTATTCTACTGGTGTTGTAACATCCATGGCTTACCTTCATCTACCATGTGCTTCACAAAAGCTTACAGAGAAATGGATTGGCCCCTATTCCATTACAAAGATGGTTGGCACTAATTCCTTGGAACTGTGCTTGCCACATTCTATGCATATTCACTCCATTGTCAACATCTCTCAGGTCAAACCATACAAGGAATGACTTGATGGTCAACCTTCATTCAAACTCAGTCCCATCGCCATTACTGAGGACTGCAGTATTGAATATGAGGTCAACTACATTGTGGACTCTTATTGGAAAGGTCATCACCTTGAATATCTAGTTCATTGGCTTGGCTATCCTGATGATGAATGCACTTGGAAACCATCCTTTAACCTCATGAATTCTCATGATGCCCTTTTAGACTTCCATTGTGCTCACCCTTCCACACCCTGGCACCTTCACATCAGTCACACCAACTTCACTTCACTCTTTTGCCCTTGTCCTTCACCCATCACAACTGTGCTGCTTCCTTTTGATTGCCTGGAAGTCAATCTATAAGGAGGGGGTAGTGTTACGAAATGGCCTATTTCACCCTATTTTTCTCTTATTTTTCCTTATTTTTCTCTATTTATTTTGGCCTTCCATGCCTCAATAACTTATTGTGCTACATAGACTCTCATTCCTCAACTATTCCCATATCAGCTCACACAGCCTTGTGGCAGTACCTTCCATATATGGTCATGGAACTCCACCCATGCTGCTTCTGCTTCCATCCTGCTTCCCATGTTATTTATATCTTGATCCTATTTATTCCAGCCCAATGGCATATAACACTCATTGATCCTACATCTCCCAGCCAATGGCACAAGTCACTCATGACTCACAATGACTCATGATGACTCCTAGTCAATAGTGTAAGTCCCTCTTATCTAGACTGTGTACAAGGCAGCACATGGACTTCCACAAGGCTATGCCAAACCTATGCATTCTATATTTATTGGCCAATGGCATAACAGACTCTTATCTCAGCTGTGTATGTTTAAACCCAGCATCAATGGTGTATTCAGCTTAGTGTACAAACTAGACCACATATGTACAAACAGATGTAAACCCTAGTTTAGTACATAAGGCACAACACCAGCACAGAGGACCCCTCAATCTTGTCCTCTTGTGTTTTCCTCACAGAGCACTGGCTCCCCCTGGTTTTGGGCCCTAAGTGAAGTAGGCTCTTCAGTGAGTCATTTCACTAAGTACCACACTGGCTGGACAATCTTACAGTGACCACTAAAGCTTGTGAGATAAAAGAGTAGAGGTGTAACTGACAAAGTGTAGTGTGACTGACAAGTATAGGAAAGTGTAGCTTTACTCCATAATATTCTGTAGCTCAAGTCTCACAACTGAATGCCAACAAGAATACAAGTGGATTAGACTAAGATAGATGATACATGTGAATCCCTATTTATACTCTAAGGAGTATATGCATGGACCAAGCTGTGCATAGTCCTATGATCTAAATAAGGTGTTGACTATCAAGTGAGTCCAGGATAATACACAAGTGTGTTGAGGGTATTTACAAATTTAGATAAGGAGGAAATAGAAGAGAAGTATACAGAAAAGGTAAATAAAGGCATGTACTTGGTAAAAAAAGGGTTTAACCTAGGATCATTAGGATCTATGATCCAGTAAGTGTTCCAAGGGTAATGACTACAACTTTAGTGTATCATTTTGTATAAGTATAGTACTGGTGTTGTAACACAGGTGAGGTTGGACAGGACTTGACTTCACCTTATATGGTGTGCTCTTACAGCAGATCTGGTGTCTTGAATTTCAGAGGGGTCAAAGGTTGAAAGTTGAGTCATTCAATGGCTGAGGAAGAGAAGGGACAGAGGGAGAGGTGAACAAGGACAAGGACAGAGGACCCAAGTTTTGTTGATTTTCAAACTAAGGAAAATACAGGACTGAAAACTAAGGCTTATATATAAAGGAGAAATCAGAGTATAGAATATGAAACAATTGGAGTATAAGTATTGTCTTGGAGCTGTAACTCCTCAGTGGGTAACAGAAATCTAAGTGAAACAGGAGAATGGCAGATGAAACAGAAGGACATCAGGTGTAATAGGAAAACAACAAATATAACAGAGAAATATCAGATGTAAGGAAAACAACAGATGTGATAGAAATAAGGAAGTTGAAATGTTTCAGTATCATAAGTCTGAGGTGAAGTGACAACAAAGGAAAAGGAAATAGGACCAGAAATACCAGAGTTTGACTTGCACTCAGGATATGACACTCTCCAACAATACTCCACTACTATCTCCAGTGTAATTTCCTTATTCTGTATAGTTTTTACCCTTGGACTCTTAGAATTAGTAATCAGTTATTATTCCTCTTCTCTGTGGAATATTCCCAACTCTTCCATTCTATTTTTCCTTGCTTACTCATATTCCAATGATTTCTAATATTCGGATACCTGTGCTCACCAAGGATCACAGCTCCAAGGTGATGCCTCCATATAGTTTCCCCTCTGACTTCTGGTATATTCTAGTCTCCATTTTAGTACTTAGTAATCTGTTTTCCCTCTATATATAAACTCTATAATATTCCACTTTGTAGACCTCAACTGGAATATCAAGTTATCAAATGAACATTGATCATGAAAGAGTATTGGAAAGGATAGGAGCTGACTTTCTCACTGAGGAGCACAGCAATGAAGGGATGGAGTGGAAGTCAAGTAAAGAGTCATACTTGACAAGCAGAGTTGATACTTGCGAAAGGATCTCCTGAGTTCTAATGATGAGCACTTGTCCACAGGGGGTGATGACTTAAAAGAAGATGCGAGTATAGGACAGGCAACTTAATTGAACTGTGACATAATGTCGAGTATATATAATACATTTAAAGAGGAGCCTAAATGTATATTTAGAATAAGCTGACTGATGAAAGATAAGAGATAAGAGAAATTGACTCCTATCAAGTCATCAGAATAAGATATGAGTCAAAAGATAATGAATGTATCATATCTTAGTAATAACATGAATGACATGTTACAGTGATCAATAAGTGATCAGTCATCCATGGAATATGAAAGAATAATCAAGAATATTCCATAGAATTCAACACTCCCTGTCACTTGAAGTATCATTTGACATTTGAGAATGTTTTGACTATTGATGAATGAATTGCTTGAAAACGATCTCTAGAAAGATTTTTGGTGAAAATATCAGCAAGTTGATCATTAGTGTTGACATAGAAAGGATTAATAATTCCTTCTTGCACACATTCCCTGATGTGATGATAAGGAATATCAATATGTTTGGTTCATCCTTCCTGAACTGGGTTTGAAGCCAAAAAGATTGCTCCTTGATTATCCACATAGAGATGAAATGGTGGTAACTTGTAGTCCAATTCTTTGAACATGTTCTTTAACCATGTTAATTGTCTTGCAACTTCTGACATGCCAACATACTCTGCTTTGGTAGAAGAGAGTGTAATCTTTCTTTGTCTTCGAGATAGCCATGAGACAATTCCATCAGCAAAGAACATAGCATATCCAGTGGTAGATCTTCTAGTTTCAAGATCGCCTGCCCAGTCTGTATCACTGTAGGCAAGGAATCCTGCATTAGTTTGTCCTGTGTAGTTCAAACAAAATTGCTTGGTTGTAGATAAATATCGCACTATATATAGTGCCTGTTTCAGATGATCTTCTGTAGGGTTTGCAGAAAATTGAGACATCTTGATAACAGCATAGGCAATATCTAGTCTTGTGCCAAGCATAATATAGAGCAGTGATCCTATTACAGATTGGTATTTGCTCCAAAGAGTTGGATTGCTGTCTTCTGGTTTTGTTAGAGGTCCTGGATAATATCCAGATTGAAGAGGAGTGTATGCAGGTCTGCAATTTTGAGTATTGAATCATTCAATCACCTTTTCAGCATACTTGATTTGATCAAGTTGCAAGGATCATGTTATCCAATTTTGAATTATTCACATTCCAAGATACTCCTTTGCTTCTCCAAGATCTCTACATTCCCATTTTATCATGAATTCTTTCTTCTTTTTTGTGACCAGAGATTTGTTGTTGCCAAGAAAAAGAATGTCATCAATGTAGATTAACATGACAATGATGATTGATCTGGTCAATAAATAGTAAAGACCAGGATCAGAATGAGTTCTTTTAAAACCCATGTTGAGAACAGAATTGTGCAGTGCTTTGTTCCATTGTAACACAGCCTGCTTAAGGCCATAGATAGCCTTTCTAAGTCGACAAACTTTGGTCTCTTGACCCTTTTGAATGAAACCTTCTGGTTGTGTCATGTATATTTCTTCATTGAGATCTCCAAAAAGAAATGTTGTCTTGACATCTAGTGCTTCAATTTCCCAATCTTCAATAGCAGCTAGCAAAAGTATGAGACAAACTGTCTCAAATCTTGCAACAGGAGAAAAAGTTTCTTCAAAATCAATTCCATATATCTGGGTAAAGCCTTTTGCAACAAAGTGAGCTTTTTTGCAACCGTCACCCTTTTCAACAAATACCCATCTCCCTGTGATAGGTTTTTGGTTTGGAGGTAATTCTGCAAGATTCTATACATGTCTTTCCTTCAAAGACTTGTATTCTTCTTCACAAGTAGCAAGCCATAGTTTTTGTTGATCCTTTGGCATCTTTAATATATCTTTGAACTGTCTTGGAACATCAAAGATTGGTGCTGCAGAGATCATTATAGCTTTTATGAATCTTCCACTGACCATGCTTGCGCTTGCATTATCAATGGTTCCAGATCCATACAGATCTTCAGATTCAAGATCCTGAAGTATATCTTATCCTTCTTGGATTTCTTGTTCGATTGCTATAGGGTCCCTTTCTCTATATATATTATCTTCCTGAGTTTGTGTCCATCTAAGACATTCAATTCTTCTAGGTAATGGAGGTGGTTCTCTTAGTGGTTGAATCCTTCAAGATGGAGTTTGGAATCCCCTTGGAAATATGCCACTATCTTCTCTCCCTATGTTATCAACCTCTTCTATTAGAAGTGTGAGAGGTGAGGGTGGTGTTCCAACAGTTAATCTGAAAGTTTCTTCTATTTCTTCTCCAAAAGGTTCTTCAGGTCCTATTTTTTCCTGAAGTCTCTCATTAATAGGAGACATTGCTCTGTGGATGTGAACATTCTGTCATCAGTCAGAATAGGGATTAGGATTGGGATGCAGAATTGTGGCTGGTGTTAAATTGATATTCAACTGTGGTCCTATTTGTGGAAGTTCTTGAGTAGAGGTGTCCAATTGCTCTTGTTCTTTGGTAACTTCCTTCAAATCATAATTGTCTTGGATTTGAATTGGGTTTTGTTTGTCATCCTTACTTTCAGAACAATATGGAAACAGGAATTCATCAAAGGCAGCTGTGTTTGCCTCATACATTTTCCTTTCTTGTGGGTCATAGAATTTGTATCCTTTGGTTCCCTGAGCATATCCCATAAAGATCATTTTTCTTGCTTTTGGAGATAGTTTGTCTTTTCATTCTTCTTTGTGCATAAACACATATGCAAGACATCCAAAAACTTGCAAGTGAGGTACTTTTGATTTATCAATTCGAGGGTTCCATATGGAAATAGGGGTTTTCCATTTTAATTGCAGCATAGGTTGTTGATTATAAAGATATACAGCTGTTTCAGCTGCTTCCTGCCAGAATGCTTTGGGTAAGCATACTTGATGCAACATAGAGTTGATTTTCTCAAGCAAAGTCTGATTGAGTCTTTCTGCTCATCTATTTTGTTGAGGTTCATAGGCTATAGACTTTTGATGGCTTATTCCTTTTTGGGTTAGGAATGAGCGAAAGTTTTCACCATTGTATTCCCCCCCTCAGTCCAAATGCAAAGAGGTAAGTGTAGAACTAGTAGCACATTCTGAGTAGGCAAGATAAGATTGAAAAGCAGTAAGAGCATCGGATTTCTGAGAAAGAAAGAAAAGTGTGGTATTGGAAAAGAAATCACCAAGAAAACTGATGATCCATTTGTGGCCTTTTTGGGAAAAAATAGGCATTTCAAGAAGATCAGTATGAACCAATTCAAGGATGTGTTCAGCACATGTTTGAGAACTCAAATGTGGATCTGAGATCATCTTGCCTGTTTTACATCCATGACATAGAGTAGGAAGGGATGGGGTATCCAATGGAGGTACACCTTCTGTATGAAAATGGCTATATTGAAGGACTTTTTGTGAAGGATGTCCAAAACAATAGTGCCATAACAGAGTTTGATTTCCTGGTTTCATCAACATGGTGGAGACTTCCATTGCTGTGGTCAGAGATAACTGCAACCAATGAGTTCTACCACTGGGTGCAAAGGCAAGTGCTTGCAGCATGTAATGGCCATATCAGTTCCTAATTGTTGTCTTTCAACCTTTTACATCAGCAGTGTACTGTTAAACTGATCAAACTCAGTGGGTCAGAGCTATGCATGAAGGGGGGCAGAGCTACTCTGAAACACTCCAGAGTAGTTGGTCAGACAGGGCTTGGCTTCACCTTATGTGGTGTGCCCTTACAGCAGATCCGATGCCCTGAATTTCAGAGGGTCAGAGTTGGAAGTAGTTGCTCAACGACTGAGAGAGAGAGAGAGAGTTGGGAAAGGACTAGGACAGAGTGCACAGAAGTTTTGTTGATATTCAAACTAAGGAAATATGACAGAGTTACAAGATTTATATACAGAGGAGAAGTTGGAGTATAGAATGTGAATCATTGGAGTAAGGAATATGAAACATTGGAAAGGTATGGGTGTTGCAAAGGAATAAACAGACAGACAGAAAGATGACAGATGTAATAAGGGAATGTCAGATGTGATGGAAGAACAACAGAATGACAGATGGAAACAGGAGAATGTCAGATGTCAGAAATAAAGGTTTCAATATCATAAGTCTGAGGTGAAAGAACAACAGGGAATATGAAATAAGAATCAGAAATATGAACAGAGAGTATTCTAGAAATACTGGAGTTGGACTTGCACTTGGGATATGACAGTATCCCCCTCTTAGGCCTGAATCCCTGAAGGCCAAAAATGTGTATCATGGGACTTTATTGATCCAAGTGGAGTTAGTATAATATCTGTGAGGATAAAAGGCCAGGCTCAAGTGGAAACACTTCTTCAACTCCAACTATGACCATCATGTCCAACATCACCAATATCATGGAGTGGGATAATGAGCGTCTTGCAGAGAACTATGCCAATGATGATGACCTCTGGAACATGAAGGCCAAAGAGCAGAGACAATGCACAAGAGCAAAGAGAGAAGAGGAGCAGTAACAAGCAGAGGAGGAGGGCCAAGGAGGAGGCTGTGAGAAGGGCTGTGGAGGAAGCCATGAGAAGAGCTGTGGAAGAGGACATGAGGAAGAGGGCAGAGAACATGGTTGCAGTGCAGGGACATAGCATGGAAGCAGAAGCAGAAAGATGGCCAGCACCAGGGAGCACCAGGCTGAGTACTGGGAAGGGGAAAGTGCAAGTGGAGGGGCTGCTGGTGTGCTGCTGGTGTGAGACATGGGGTCTGGACTGCATACTGGGGACCAGGTGGTTGACCTCATGCATGGAGTGTCAGGAGCAGAAGGTGAGGTATGAGCAGCCTAGAAAGGTGAGGAAGGAGCAGAAACAGAAGTGGAAGGATGAGGAGGCTGAGCCAGTGCTAGCTCAGAAAAAGATGTGGTGAGATGAGACAGAGGAAAAGGAAGAGAAAGAGGAGGAGTCAATGAAGGTGGACAGAGAAATCACCCAGGCCATCCTCCAGGTGGGGAGTGCTATGCAGCATCAGCTGTGCATCATGAACTGGCTATTGAGGTGGCTGGTGGAGTTGAAGGTGATGGAGGTGTATTGGGAAGAAGAGGATGAAGAGGACAAGGAGTGGGATGGAGGAAGTTCAGAGTTTGCAAGGAAGATGGAGGATTTGACAGAGGAAGTGGCTGGAGAGGAAGGAGAAGAAGACACAGGGGATGAAGAGATGTAGCATAGTCCATTTGGAATATCATAGAGTTAAGCAGAAATTGGACCAGGTTTGGTGAGATAGCAAAGGTGAAACTCCTTGATGAGTTCCAATACATGGTCAAGCTCTGTGGCTAATAGCCAAGACATCTCTTCATCAGTACCCTCATAACCAGACCAACACACAAGATATAATAATTTGCAATTTCTTCATCACTGATCTATCTTCAAGTCCAAGATCTTGGAGATCTCATATTTGGATTCGCTATCCACTTCAACAGGAGGCAGAGGCAACTGAATGTGGTTTGGGATCATGTTGGGTACAGTGGGTTCTAACTGGGAAACATGAAAGACCAGATGTACAGACTTAATATTTTCTGGAAGTTGGAGCATAAAGGAAAGGCTGCCAGCTTGCACAATAATGGTGTAGGGACCTAAGTTCTTCTCAGAGAGTTTCTTAGATGGGCATGTAGAGTGGAAGTACTTAGCCTTGACAAAGGCCTGATCACCAACCTTAAAGTCCAGTGCAGGAGTCTGTTTGGCATCAGCAGGTCCTTGATAGTATTGCTGTGCAGTGGCTATTTTATCACAAAGGAAAATATGGAGGGAGTCAAGGTTGATGGAGAATTCTTAAGCTTGAGCAGAGGTAAGATCTCACTCAGGGTAGACAGCAAGGTTGGGATGGTAACCTTTATTAGCAAAGAATGGAGAGACACCCATAGTAGCAGTTGGAGCATTGTTATAAGCAAATTCTGCAAGGGGCAGGAGTTCCAACCAATTGTCCTGCTGGTAGTTACAATAAATCTGAAGATACTGTTCTAGGGTCTGGTTCATGCACTCAGTTTGGCCATTGCCCTTGGGATGATATCTGGAGGTAAAGTGGAGTCAGATGTTGAGAGCCTTGCCCAGAGAGCAGAAGAAATGGGATACAAATTCTGAGCCTCAATCTGAGGTAATGTGTAAGGGGACTCTATGCTCTGAAAAGACATGTAGAAGGAAGAGTTTAGCTAACTCCAGAGAGATTACCTTGTCATTGGTCAGAATGAAGATGCACTGCTTAGACAAGCAATCTATGATGACTAGGATTGCAGTATGACCAGAGGAAGCAGGGAGCTGCTCGATGAAGTTCATAGAGATGGAGTTCAAAGGCTTCTCAGGAATAGGGAGTTGCCTCAGGAGACCATAGGGCTTGTGTTGAGAGACCTTGGTGCAGGCATGGGAGGTACAGGAAGAGACATACTCCTTTACAAAAGTCCAGATATCCAGCCAGGTGTATTCTCAGCATATCAGCTCCAGGGTCCAATTTTGCCCAAAATGTCCAGAGAGCAGATGGTCATACTTGTACCATAGGACTCTTAGGCAAAGATCATTGGTGTCAGGGACATATATGCAATCATCTAAGCATAAAAAGCCTTCAGAATCAATAGACCAGCAAGAGTCAGGGGGAACAGGAGTGGACAAGTGGACAGAGGCTAAAGGATCTGAGAGAAGAGAGGACAGGATGCCATTATGTAGGGACTCAATGTCAAACAATGTACTAGCCTGAAGAACTGGAGTTGCAAGACCAGTCACCCTGAGGGACAAAGCAAGCTGTTCCTGCATAAAAATGGAGCAGAAATTCTGAGGATTGACCTGAGCATAGTTCCTATCCCCCTCTTTGGGATAGACATCCCAGTGTCTAGTGAGAGAGTCAGGTTTTGTGCCCAGGCATCCAGGACAAAAACAAATGGCCATATTGAACTGGGAGAGAAATTCCAACAACTGGGCTTGATGCTGGGTGAGGAGTTTATTGGTAGCAAAGTATTCCAGGTTCTTATGGTCAGTCACCACATCAATTGGAGTACCAGAACCCTCAAGTTAATGTCACCAAGCCCAGAAGGACTCATGAATAGTGAGCAATTCCTTATCATGGGTATCATAGTTAAGTTCTGGAGTGGAGAGGGTGTGGGAATAGAAAGCGATGGGGTGAATTTCATTGTCTGGACAATGGATGGAGAGGATACTGGTAATTGCATAATCAGAAGCATCAGTCTCAATGAGGAGAAGGGAGTCAGGCACCCAGTGGGTAAGGATGGGAGTGGAAGTGAAGGCTTCCTTGAGATGTTGGAAAGCTGAATGACAAGCATTGTCAAACTTCCATGGGGTTCCCTTGCAAGTGAGATGGTGAGTGGGATAACCAGTCCAGAGTAATCAGCAATGAACTGACAGTAGAAGTTAGCAAAACCAAGAAAGGATTGAATATCTCAGACTTTCCTGAGTTCTGGCCAGTCAAGAATGGCCTGCACCTTTTCTGGTGACATAGAGAGACCAGATGGAGAGAGTTGGTAACCAAGATACTCAATAGACTCAGTGTGGAATTCACACTTCTCAGGTTTGGCATAAAGACTGTGTTTCTGGAGATGCTGGAGAACCTCCCAGACATGTTCCTTATGCTTCCCACAGTCCTCAGAGAAAATAAGGATATCATCAAGGTAGACAATAACAGAGACATCGAGAAGATCAGCAAATATTGAATTAATGAACCATTGGAAGGCTGCTGGAGAATTGGTGAGACTGAACAGTATAACTAGCCATTCATAAGAGCTGTAGCACATCTGGAAGGATGTCTTCTATTCATCACCCTCAGCAATGTGAACCAGATGGTAAGCATGCTGGAGGTTGAGTTTGATGTAGATGTGAGCATGACTTGGAGTATCCAGCAGGTTGGAAATATGTGGAAGCAGGTATTGATTGTTACACTTGGTCTGGGTAGGAACAAATGTAAACTCCAAAGAAAAGCAAACAATCAGCTCAATGGTACAATGGCCAAAGAGACTACCTTCTCAGAAGGATTTGTATTGGGTGAAGCAGAGGTGAAGGTTCCACGACGTGAGCTCGGATGTGTTCACAAGAGAGAAGAGTAGATTCTAGTCTTGAGTAGATCTAGCTTAAGGTACAAGCTGGACTATTGAGGGTTTAAATAACTACCCTAAGTTGTACAGACCAAGTGAGGAAAAAGAAATAGGGATATTGTACAAGCAGAAAGGAATAGCTGATTGGCTGAAGGAGAATCATACAATATGCAAAATACAAGAAAGGAAAAGGAAGTCCATGTTGGAACAGATGATTGCCTAATTGTAATGAGTAAGTGTGGTAAAGAAGAAAGGAAAGATCTGTGTTGGAACAGATCAAGACTAAAGTACATGACATAGTGAATATGTCCAGATAATATGCAGTAAACTAGAAAAAGGTAAAGATAAAGGTAGGGTTGAAAGGGAAAATCGTAACATTACCCCCATCATATGGGTAAAGTCACCTGAATTTAAAAATATCATCAATTAAAAGGAAGTAAATGAATGCTTGCCTATAATGTTATCCCATGTGGTCTGGTCAAACTCTGGTTCATCATTTCAAAAGAGCTCTTTGTCATCTTCTTCAATATGCCTCTCTGGAAGGCAGATGGTCATGCTGAACTTGGAGGATGCTGCCAAGCTGGTGGATGTGGTGACCAATGACTTGATAGTCAGAGAAGTGGTGAACAACATGTCTACAATATCAGAACAAGAAGAGCCTGGTTCCAAAGGTGGAGAGTCAGTGTTGGGGCCAAAAGGGCAAGGCCAAGGACAGTCTATATCAGGGATGGCATTCCAACTGGTTGAGGTCACAGGGGAGGGAGAAGATACAGTATGTGAATGGTGATGGGAGGAGTGAGATGATGGAGGGGAGTTGGATGGGGTATGATGACACCAATGATAGGGACAATGATACTGTGGATGTCCAGGGGCTAATTGATGGCAGAAGGGGCAAGAGTAGAGGTGGCAATGGACTTGAACATGTCCTAGTTGATGGCAGTGATAGCAGGTTTGTGAGTACTGCAGATGAGAGGGGGATAGAGGGCAAGTACTCCTATAAGGGTTTTCTGCATCAGCAAGGGCTCTTCCTTCAGCAGATCCTATGGGGGATGAAGAGGCAGAAGGGGTAGTAGGAGGAGGGAGTCCAGGGGGCAAACCAGGTGGAGTAAGGGAATGCAGTGGTGGGACTGGAAGGGGGTCGTCATCATGAGATGGGTTTAAGAGTGTGAGTTGTTGAGCAGCTTCTTCTGCTACTGCTAGTCCATCTAATTGTTCCAAGGTGCATACTATTGCACCTCTTTGTCTGCTGAGTGCCTGAGCAAGCACAGCATAAGTGAGGATAGGGGGACCTCCTTCTAATGGGATTGCTGCCATGGTGAGGTTGTTGTTATAAAGGAAAAGAATCAAATAATGAAGGGGGGATGTAGGAGCAACTAAGGAATTTAAAATAAGTGCAGCATGCAGGTCTAAGAAAATGGCAGTCATGGAGTCTAGTAAAAGAACATCATCAACAGGAGGATGGAGTTCTGAGATGAAAGTGGGCTCAATATATTCATAGGTAGGAGGTTGAGCAGGAGGGACAGCCATTGCAAATCAGGTAAGTGGTGCAGATGTGAGATTCGCAGATAGTATGAGAGGAGGATGAGGAAGGAAAGACTTTAGGTTGGGTCTTTTTATAATCCAGTAGGGCATCCTTGGCATTTCCCAGGTTTCATTCTGGTTCTCAGGAGTTATCCGATGTTGGATATCCTTTCTACTTGATCAAGAATTCTTGGTATCTCAGAGTTCCACAATATCATAAGATCTGTTCCACTTCACACTGCTCTTCACCATCTATGTGATCCAGAGGTGCAGCCAGGAAGTTCAGGCCATGTGCATCGTTTTCATGGTAGGGAGAGAGGAGGGAAGCATGGAACATGTTGTGAATCTTCCACATTTTAGAGAGACAGAGTCTATATGTTATGGGAGATAGGACATCAGTGATTATAAAAAGTCCCTCTCATTTTGGCATAAACTTAGGGTTTGGAAGAGAATGTTTCAGGTTTCGTGCTTCCAACCACACTTTATCTCCTTTGGTGAATGGTGTGAAGGGCTTCTTTGACTAAGCTTTCATCACCTGTCATGCTAATTCATGTGCTGCCAGGGCTTCTTCTCTTGCTGTGGAAAGGGTTCTAAGACATTCTTCGACCACAAGGAGGTTGGCATCAGAAATGATTGTGGGAAGGGGTCGGGGTTTATAGCCATACATGAGGTAGAATAGTGATTGGTTCATGACAGAGTGAGGGTGGGGGTTGTGCACAAATTCTGCATGTGAGATCATATCAGCCCACAAGGTTGGGTTTGATCCACAGAAGATCTGCAGGTAGGTTTCAACCTCCTGGTTGACATGTTCTGTCTCTCCATCAGTCTGAGGGTGGTATGCAGTAGATAAAGAGAGGTCATAGCATAAATGTTTTGCTAGTTCTTTGGCAAATGTGGAGGCAAACTATGGGCCTCAGTTGGATATAATTTTGTCATAAAGGCCAAATCGGATATAGACCTTTTTAAAGAAAAGAAGGGCAACACCTTCTGAGGTGATAGTTTTTGTTATAGGACAAAGAATTACCCCCTTCATAAGGCCATGGTTGACCATGACCAAAAGAGTGTCAAAGCCTCTGGAAAGAGGGAGATCAGTGATGAGATCACAAGAGATCTGTTGGAAAGGACAAGAAGTGGATGAGAGGATAGGGAGAAGAGAAGGCAACATAGGGTGTGTATTTGCCTTGTTTTACTGGCAGATGGTGCAGCCTTTGACATATCATTTTACAAAAGAAGCCATTCCAGGCCACCAGAACTCCATGGAGATGAGCTGATGGGTTTTCAAATAACTGGGGTGTCCGGCAGTAGGGTGGTCATGGTGCTTCTGCACACATGTTCGACAGAGATCTATGTTGTCAGGGACATAGACCCTATCCTGGAAAGTGAGAACCCCCATGTCATAATGCCAGTCCAAGAGACAGGACCAGAATTGAGTTGGGAGTTGCTCAATGCCTTGGATGGCAGTCTGTATGATGGAGTCTGTAGAGGAGGACTGGGCAAGGGGGTTAGAGAGGGATGTATCAATGATGTTGATGAAGAGTTCTGTGGGTAGGAGGGTAACGTTGGCATTGTCATTGTCAATGGAAGGGATGAGGTTGGGATGATGAGAGAGTACATCTGGACTAGTAAGATCCTTCCCAGGGACATGGGAAAACTTTAGGTCGAAGTCTGCTAAATCAAGTAACCATTGTGCTTGGCAACAGTTAAGGTTCTGGAGTTGACAGAAGTATGTCAGGTTCTTGTGATTGGTGAATACTTGCACTGTATGAGGGGAGTCATGGAAATAATAGCACCATGCTTGCAAGGCACAGATCACCACCAAAAGCTCTTTATTGTAAATATCATAATTTCACTCAGCTGCTGCGAAAGTCTGGGAGAGATAACCACAAGGGTGCCAGTCTCTGTTGGAGTCTGCTTGGAGGAGTATGCCTCCTGAGGCATATTTCAAAGCATCAGTAGCAATCATGAAAGGTCAGGAAATATCCAGCATTGTGAGTACTGGTTGAGAAAGGAATACTTTTTTAAGGGATTGGAGTGCTTCATCACAGTCCTGGGACCAGTCCCAGGGGACATTCTTCTTCATCAAATCAAAGAGGGGTTGGGCAATGTTGGAGTATTTCAGAATAAATCACCTATAAAAGTTAGTGAAACCAAGGAAGGAATGAATATCCTTGACTCATTTTGGTACAGGCCATTCAGAGATCCCTTTTAGTTTGATGGGGTCCATGGCTATCTGATCTGGTTTGATTATCATACCCAGATATTCTACCTCAGTTGTTGCAAACTTGCATTTTTCTAGTTTGAGACAGAGGTCTAGTTCTTTCATGCACTGTAAGACAAGCTTAGTGTGTGCAGTGAGAGTCTCATCATTAGGGGAGAAAATAAGAAGGTCATCTATGTAAATGACCAGCCATCCTTCAGCAATCATATCTTGGAAGGAATTGTTCATGAATCTCTGGAAGGTTAGGAGGGAGTTAGTAAGTCCGAAGAACATTACAGTAGGTTTGAACAGCCCCTTATGCATGATAAATGCTGCCTTCCATTGATCTCCTTCTTTAATATGTATGTTGTTGTACCCCCAATGTATGTCAAACTTGGTAAAGACCTTGGCTCCTTTCAGCTCATCTATGAGGTCAGAGACAAGCAGGAGAGGATAAGCATCACAAACAGTATGTTCATTCAGATATCTATAATCTTGGCAAGGTTGGAGTCCACCATCCTTCTTCTTGACAAAAAAGAAGGGAGAGGCTTGTGGTGATTTCGAAGGGTGGATCTTACCCATTCAGAGATTTTCTTCAATAAAGTCTTCTGCTGCTTGTTTTTCAATCAGGGCAAGTGGATAAATCTTGGAGACTTTGGGGACAAAGGTGTCATCAAGGTTGATTGTGTGATCATAGGGTCTAGAGAGGGGAACATGATCAGTAGCTTCTTTCTCAAAGATAGAAGTGAAATCAGAGTATTTGAAAGGAAGTGTGGGTTTTGGTTTTTCCCATTCTGCCTGTTGAGTGAGTTCTGTAGAGAGTGTAATTTTCCTGAGTCACTTAGTCACAGGAGAATTAGGAAAAAATCTGGATGTGACTTGGGTTATCTGTTCAACCATGTAGGATTTATGTGCCTCTTTCAGAAATTAATCTGGGTCTTCTCTGTCAAGGTAAGTGGAGAGAACTCTTCATTCTTCAGTGTTGTAGTTTTGGTATCCCTTCAGAGGTAGTTCCTGTGTTTTGGAGGTCTTCAAGAGGTATTTTGCCCTATTGTCTGCATGGGAGAAATAAAGATCCATAGACCAATCGAGCTTCTCATCTATTTTGACAGTCTTCTTCTTCCAATCTATTTTCAGGTTTGTGGCCTTCAACCACAGGTGTCCAAGAATTACGTTCTCACATCCACAGTGGATAACATGGAGGAGAAGCTTCTGTATTATCATACCAATACAGGCAAAGACAGTAGTGGTAAATTTGACCATGCTGTTTTTGTTGTTGGAGTGATCAGCATTTTTTACTTTAAAGGGATGTTGGAGTTGGTCCAGAGGGTGTTTATGTTTCTGGACAAAGTCCCAGTTGATACAAGAAATTTCAGCACTGCTATCAATGAGGGTGGTGACATCAATGACTTTAAGAGTACTCAAGGGATCAATGATTTGAGCTGCAAGATGAACAGATGTGTATTTCGAATCGTCTAGGAGTACAGGAGCAATAGTTTTATAAGATAAAGGGAACACTTGCATCGAAGGAGTGTCCCCAATCAAAAACCTTTCTGGTTCTTGTAGATATTGGCTATGAAAACCATGTCTTCTTTGTCATCTTCTACCTCTTCTAACCTCAGTAGTTCTTTGTCATCTTCCTTCCTCATCACCTTTTGCACCTTCTTTTCTTCTGTTTTCTTTGACAGAGGAGGCCAGCAGCCAGTCCCATTCTTCTTGGGGCAGTTATGTACCAAATGACCATATTTTCTGCAATTGAAGCAGTTGCCTTTGTGGCAGTATTCATTGCATTGAGAAGTGGAGAGCTGGATGGCATCAACGTCCATGGTGTTGGGGTTGCTGGGTGGGATGGAGTAGCAAGGTCGAGATTGATAAGCAGGGGTAGAAGGTCTGAACATCAAGGATTGGTTATTAAATGAGGATGTGATGTCCTGTTGGTTTCTGAAATGAATTGCTTTCACAATCCAAGTTATAATGTCCATGGGAACAGTTTCCATGGCATATATTCAGGTTCGGAGGACTGGATGAAGTCCTTTTGCAAAGAAATTGATCAGCATCATCTGATCAGTTATTCCAGAATCATTGCGACAGATAGAGAACTCCACAATATAATCCTCTAACAACTGTATGGTATGTTTGTCTTTCATCATTGTGAGGTTCTGTGGCTTTCCCAGGGCTATGATCTTTGTCTCCTTTGTTTGGAAGGTTCTCTCGAATAAGTTGAGGAAGTCAGTGTACTTCCTGAATGATAGCAGTAAAGCGGCCAGCTTTTCTTTTTGGAAGGACATAGCCCAACTCAGGGCGGTGCCCTTCTTCATATAGGAGAGGGTATAGCTGATCTTCTTGTTATCTATGTCATATAAAGTTTTGTTGATAAGAAAGTATATTTTAACTAAAAGCAGCCATACTTCAGCTTTATCATAACTTCCATTGAAGTCATCAGAAGCACCAATCTTCAATTCTGTTGCCTTAGAGGTGGACATAGTGGGAGGGGTTACAGCAGGGGGTTGAGGTGTTCATAAGGTAGGGGGAGTAGGACAGAGAGGTGGAAGTGCTATGGAGATAGAAAGTACTGCTGTAATGGGAGAGGGTTCAGGAGAGGGTTCTCAAGATGGAAATAAGAGGGCAAATAGATGAGGAGATGGGGTTCTGGGTGGTGCTTCTGAAGGATTAGGGGTTGGGGATTGCAAGGAGTCCAATGGGACTACTTTGTTTGATTCCGAGTTGTGAGTGGACTCGTTTCTGGGTTCCCAGATGCCAACACATAGTAGCACAGGTCTGGAAGGAATCTTGAATCAGGGGGACCACAACAGCAAGGGATGCAGGTCATTGTTTGGGGAATCAGGTTGGGGACCACAACAACAATGGAGTAGGTCAAAGAGTAAGCTAGATCTTTTGTTATGCTTGGTCCAGGTAGGAACAAACATAAACTTGAAAGAAAAGCAAACAATCAGCTCAACAGTACAATGGCTGAAGAGACTACCTTCTCAGAAGGATTTGTATTGAGTGAAGTAGAGGCAAAGGTTTCACAATATGAGCTCCAACACGTTCACAAGAGAGAAGAGTAGATTCTAGTCTTGAGTAGATCTAGCTTAAGGTACAAGCTGGACTATTGAGGGTTTAAATAACTACCCTAAGGTGCATGGGCCAAGTGAGGAAAAAGAAATAGGGATATCATATGAGTGGAAAGGAATTGTTATGCTTGGTCTCGGTAGGAACAAATGTAGACTCAAAGAAAAAGCAAATGTTCAGCTCAATGGCATAACAGCCAAAGAGACTACCTTCACAGAAGGATTTGTATTGGTGAAGCAAAGGCAAAGGTTCAACAATACAAGCTCCAATGCATTCACAAGAGAAGAGAGTAGAATCAAGTCTTGAGTAGATCTAGCTTAAGTTATAAGCTTGGCTATCAAGGGTTTAAGTACTACTCTAGGGTACATACAGACCAAGAAGGAATAAGGAAATAAAGATATCATATGAGTGGAAGAGAATAGCCAATTGGCTAAAGAGAAATCATATAATATGTAAAATACAAGAAAAGAAAAAAGAGTCCATGTTGGAACAGACAATTGCCTAATCATAATGAGTAAGTGTAGAAGAAGAGAAAAGGAGAGATCCGTGTTGGAATGGATCTTGACTAAGTATACATGATACAGTAAAGCATCTGGGAATTATGTGGTAAACTGGAGGAAAGTAATGATAAAAGAGAGGAAGAAAAGGAAAATCATAACATTACCCCCTTTGTATGGGTAAAGTCACTTGAATTTACAAAGAAAAAGTCAATTTAAAAAGAAGTAAAAGAATGTTCGCCCATCATGTTATCCTAGGCAGTTTGGTCAAACTCTGGCTCATCATTCCTAAACAGATCTTCATCATCTTCTTCAATATGCCTTCCCTGAAGATGAATGGTCATACTGAACCCAGAGGATGCTGTTGAACTGGTAGATGCAGTAACCGATGACTCAGTAGCTAAAGAAGTAGTGAAAGATGTATCTATGACATCTGAGCAAGGAGAGCCTGGTTCAGAAGGCAGGGAGTCAGTGTCAGGACCAAAGGTATACAGCTAGGGTTGGTCTATGTTAGGGATGGCACTCCAACTGGTAGGAACAGCAGGAGACAGGGATGATGAGTTGTGAGAGTGGCAGTGAGAGGAGTGGGAAGATGGAGGGGAGTTGGACGGGGTATGATGATGCCAATGATAAGGGCAACAGTATTGTGGGTGACCTGGGGCAAGCTGATGGCAGAAAGTGCAGCAGTAAAGGAGGCAGTGGGTGCAGATGTGGCCTAGTCTTTAGCAGTGGAAGCATGCTTGTGAATACATTAGATGAGAGGGTGTGAGGGGGACACTATGGTAAGGCATTTCCACATCAGTGAGGGCTCATTCCTCAACAGATCCAAGGGGAGAGGAGGATGTGGAAGGGGTAGTAGGAGGTGGCAGACCAAGAGGAGAGTCCAGGGGAGTAGGAGAGTGTGGAGAAGGAATGGGGAGAGGGTCATTAGAGTCTGGTGCATTCAGTAATGCTAACTGTCAGACAGCTTCCTTGGCTACTGCAAGTCCATCCAGTTGTTCTATGGTATGCACTATCACACCTCATTGCCCACTGAGTGCTCTAGCCAGCATGGTATGTACAAGGGTAGGTGGGTTGCCTTCCAGTGGTACGGCTGCCATGGCAAGGTCATTGTTTCACAGAGAAAGGACTAAATAGTGAAGGGAAGATGTTGGAGCAATTGAAGAATCTAAAATCAAAGCAACATATGGATTTAAGAAAACTGCAGTCATAGAGTCTAATAAGAGAACATCATCAATGGGAGGGTGGAGTTCAAATTCAAAAAGGGGCTCAATGTATTCATAAGTGGAGGGTTGAGCCAGGGGAATAGCCATTGCAAAGGTAGATGGTAGAGTGGAGGTGTTGTTGGTGGATAGAATAAACAGAGGACGAAGGAGGGAAAACCTTGGGTTGAGTCTTCTTATAGTTTTGGAGGGTGTCTTGGGCATTTCTCAGGTTACATTCAGATTCCCAGGAGTTGTCCATCGTGGGATATCCTTTCCATTTAATCAAGAATTTGTAATGTCTCAGAGTTCTGTGATGTCATAAAATCTGCTCCACTTTATATTCTTCTTCGTCTTCCACAAGATCCGGAAGTGGAGCTAGAAAGTTTGGGCCATGTGTGTCGTTTTCATGATAGAGAGTTAGGAGAGAAGCATGGAATGTGTTGTGTATCTTCCATGTTTGAGGAAGATGGAGTCTATATGTGATGGGAGATAGGACATCAGTGATTGTGAAAGGTCCTTCTCTTTTTGGCATAAACTTAGGATTCAGCAAGGAACATTTCAGGTTTTGTACTTCCAGCCACACCTTATCTCCTTTAGTGAATGGCATAAAGGGTTTCTTTGACTGGGCTTTCATCATCTGTCTAGCCAATTTGTGTGCCACCAGGGCTTCTTTTCTTGCTGTGGAGAGGGTTCTCAGACATTCTTTGACTGCAGGAAGGTTTGTTTCGGAAATGATCATGGGAAGGGGTTCGGGTTCATAGCCATACATGAGGTAGAATGGTGACTAGTTCATGATGGAGTGAGGATGGTGTTTATGCACAAATTCTGTATGTGAGATCATGTCAGCCCATGAGGTTGGGTTCTATCCACAGAAGATTCTTAAGTAAATTTCAACTTCCTGGTTTACATGTTCTGTCTCTCTGTCAGTCTGGGAGTGGTATATAGTAGACAAGGAAAGGTCATAGCATAAGAGTTTTGTGAGTTCTCTGGTGAATGCAGAGGTGAACTGTGGGCCTCAGTCAGAGATAATCTTGTCATAAAGGCCAAATCAGGTGTAGACATTTATAAAGAAAAGAAAGACAATGCCTTCAGAAGTAATCATTTTCATAGTAGGGCAAAGAATTACTCCCTTCATAAGGCCATAGTCTACCACAACCAAAAGAGTGTCAAATCCCCTGGAGAGCAGGAGATCAGTGATCAGATTACAAGAGATCTGTTGGAAAGGATGTGATGCAGACAAGGGAATAGGGAGGAGAGGAGGGGAGGTTGGGTGCATGTTCACCTTATTCTGTTGGCAAAGGGTGCAACCTTCAATATAATGTTTCACAAATGAGAGCAGTCCAGGCCACCAGAACTCCATAGAGATGAGTTGTCTGGTTTTCAAATAGCCAGGATGTCCAGCAGTGAGGTGGTCATGGTGTTTCTGTATGCATGTTCATTGGAGAGTTTTATTGTCAGGGACATAAACATGGTCCTGGAAAGTCAAGACTCCAGCATCGAAGCGCCAGTCTGAGAGTTGAGATTGGAAACAAGCAGGGAGTTGTTCAATACCCTGGACAGCAGTCTGAACAATGGGATCAGAGGAGGAGGATTGTGCAAGGGTGTCAGAGAGGGATGTGTCAATGACATTTACAAAGAGGTCAGTGGGAAGGAGGGTGACATCAGCATTATCATTGTCAGTGGAGGGAATGAGGTCAGGTTGGCAGGAAAGTGCATTGGGACCAGAGAGGTCTTTCCCAGGGACATGGGAGAACTTCAAGTCATAATCAGCGAGGTCAAGTAACCATCATGCCTGGTGACAGTTAAGGTTCTGGGGTTGACAGAAGTATGTCAGGTTTTTGTGATCGGTGAAAACCTGCACCATGTGTGGAGATCCATGGAGATAATGGCACCACACTTTCAGGGCATGGATTACAGCTAAGAGCTCCTTATTGTAGATGTCATAGTTCTGCTCAGTGGCAGCAAAAGTCTGAGAGAGGTAACCACAAGGGTCCCAATCTCTGTTGGAATCAGCTTGGAGGAGTACACCTCCTGAGGCAAACTTCGAGGCATCAGTAGCGACAGTGAAGGATTGGGAGATGTCTGGCATTGTTCGAACTGGTTGTGAAAGAAAAATCTTCTTCAGCCTCTGGAACACTCCCTCACAACTTGGCAACCAGTCCCAAGTAGCATTCTTCATCAGGTCAAGGAGGGGTTGGGCAATGTTGGAATATTTTGGTACAAATCACCTATAAAAGTTAGCAAAGCCAAGGAAGGAGTGAACATCCTTGACTTGTTTCAGTGTTGGCCATTCGGAGATCCCTTTTAATTTGACTGGATCCATGGCAATCTGGTCAGGTTTGATAATCATCCCAAGATATTCTACTTCATTTGTTGCAAACTTGCATTTTTCAAGCTTGAGACAAAGGTCTAAATCTTTCATGTGGTGTAAGACAAGTTTAGTATGCACAGTGTGAGTTTCCTTGTTAGGGGAGAAAATGAGAAGGTCATCCATATAGATAACCAACCATCCTTTGGCAATCATATCATAGAAGAAGTTGTTCATAAACCTTTGAAAGGTAGGAGGTGAGTTTGTTAGTCTAAAGAACATCACCATGGGTTCAAACAACCCTTTGTGTGTAATGAACACCACCTTCCATTGGTCTCCTTCTTTGATCTGTACATTGTTATACCCCCAATGTACATTGAACTTAGTAAAGACCTTTGCACCTTTCAACTTGTCTACAAGGTCAGAGACAAGGGGGAGAGAGTAGGCATCACAAATAGTATGTTCATTCAGATACCTGTAATCTTGGCATGGGTGAAGACCACCATCCTTCTTCTTGATGAAAAAGAAGAGGGAAGCTTGGGACAACTTCAAAGGGTGGATCTTGCCGGTTTGAAGGTTCTCTTCAATGAAATCTTCTGCTGCCTTCTTTTTGTCAGGGGCAAGTGGGTATATCTTGGACACCTTGGGAACAAAGGCATCATCAAGGTGGATTGCATGATCATATGGTCTGGATGGGGGAATATGGTTAGTAGCTTCTTTTTCAAAGATAGAAGCAAAATCTTGGTATTCAGTAGGAAGCATGGGCTTTGGTTTCTCTTGCTCTGCTTACTGGACGAGTTTGGTGGATAGGGTAATTTTCCTGAGTCATTTAGTCACAGGAGAATTGGGGAAAAATCTAGACACTGCTCTGGCAATGCATCCAACCATATAGGATTTATGGGCCTCTTTCATGAAGTAGTCAGGGTCTTCTCTGTCGAGATAGGCAGAGAGCACTCATTGTTCTTCCATATCGTAGTTCTGGTGACCAACAGGAGGTCGTTCTGGTGTTCTGGAGTTCTTCAAAGTGTATTTCATCCTGTTTCCTGCATGAGAAAAATACAAGTCCATGGACTGATTGAGTTTCTCATCAATATTGACCATATTCTTCTTCCAATCTATCTTCAGATTTATGGCTTTCAGCCAAGGATGTCCAAGGATAACATTCTCATGTCCACAATGGATGATGTGGAGGAGAAGCTTCTGGGTGATTATGCCAATATGAGTGAAGACAGTGGTCATGAACTTGACCATTCTGTTTTTGTTGTCTGAATGATTAGCATTTCATACTTTGAATAGCTTCTGAAGGCAGTCCAAAGGGAGATTATGCTTCTTGATGAAGTCCCAATCAATGCAAGAAATTTTAGCACTGCTATCAATGAGGGCAGTGACATTGACGACTTTTAGAGTGCTCAAGGGGTCAATGATTTGAGCAGCAAGGTGAACAGATACATATTTCGAATCATCTAAAAGTACAGGAGCAAGCTTTTTACAAGAAAAAGGGGAGACTTGCATTGAAGGAGTATCTCCTAACAAAATCCCTTCTGGTTCTTGTAGATGTTGGCCATGAAGGCCATGTCTTCTTCATTATCTTCAACCTCTTCTAACCTCAGCAAGTCTTCTTCAACCTCTTCCTTCCTTATCACCTTTCACACCTTTTGCTCTTCAGTCTTCTTCAGCAGAGGAGTCTGATGGCTGGTCCCATTCTTCTTAGGACAATTACACACTAAATGACCATGTTCACCACAATTGAAAC
Source organism: Boletellus dicymbophilus (assembly GCA_038089035.1). Classification (NCBI taxonomy): domain Eukaryota; kingdom Fungi; phylum Basidiomycota; class Agaricomycetes; order Boletales; family Boletaceae; genus Boletellus; species Boletellus dicymbophilus. The sequence continues at coordinate 23,479 of JBBPKB010000042.1, forward strand.
AATTGCATTTGTGGTGGTATTCATCACATTGTGAAGTTGAGAGTTGGATGGTATTGATGTCCATGGTATTGGGGTCACAAGGTGGGGCAGAGTAGCAAGGTCAGGATTGGTAGGCAGGGGTAGAAGGACCAAACATTGAGGGTCGATTGTTGAAAGAAGAGGCAATGTCTTGTTGGTTTCTGAAATGAATTGCTTTTGTAATCCATGTTGTAAAATCTGTTGGTACAGTTTCAATTGTGTAAATTCTGGTTCAAAGGACTGGATGAAGTCCTTTAGCAAAGAAGTTAATAAGGATCATTTGGTCAGTGATCCCTGAGTCATTACAGCAGATTGAGAACTCTGTGATATAATCTTCTAGTGACCATATGGTACACTTATCTTTCATCATTGTTAGATTCTGCAGCTTTCCCAGGACTGCAATCTTCATCTCCTTCATTTGGAAGGTTTTCTCAAAGAGGTTGAGGAAGTCAGTATACTTCCCAAATGATGGCAGTGAAGCAGCCAGCTTTTCTTTTCAGAAGGAGGTAGCCCAACCAAGGGCAGCACCCTTCTTCATATAGGAGAGGGCATAGCTGATCTTCTTGTTATCTGTATCATATAAAGTTTTATTGATGAGAAGGTATGTCTTGACCAAGAGCAGCCATGCTTCGGCCTTATCGTAACTTCTATCAAAGTCATCAGGGGTACTGATCTTCAATTCTGTTGCTTTTGAGATAGACATGGCTGGAGAGGTTACAGCAGGTGGTTGAGGGGTTCATAGAGTAGGCAGGTGAGTGAGAATAGGATAAGGAGATAGGGGCACTGTGGAGGTAGAAAGAACTGCTGTAACAGGGGATGGTTCAGGTGATGGTTCTCAAGAAGAGAACAGGAGAGCAAATAGATAGGGAGAAGGGGTTCTAGGCAGTTCTTCTGATGGATCAGGGGTTGGGGATTGCAAGGAGTCTGAGGGGACTGCTACTTCATCTGATTCTGAGTCATGGATGGACTTGTTTCTGGGCTCCCAAATGCCAACACATGGTAGCACTGGTCTGGATGGAATCTTGAATCAAGGGGGACTGCAACAGCAAGGGATGCAGGTTGTTGGTGTTGGGGATCAGAGTAGGGACTGCAACAACAATGGAGTGGGTCGAAGAGGAAGCTAGATCTTTTGTTATACTTGGTCCAGGTAGGAACAAACATAGACTTGGAGAAAAAGTAAATGTTCAGCTCAATGGTACAATGGCCAAAGAGACTACCTTTGCAGAAGGATTTGTATCAGTGAAGCAGAGGCAAAGGTTCAACAATACAAGCTCCAATGCGTTCACAAGAGAAGAGAGTAGAATTAAGTCTCAAGTAGATCTAGCTTAAGTTACAAGCTTGGCTATCAAGGGTTTAAGTACTACTCTAGGGTATGCACAGACCAAGAAGGAATAAGGAAATAAAGATATTGTACGAGTGGAAGAGAATAGCTGATTGGCTGAAGAGAAATCATACAATATGTAAAATACAAGAAAGGAAAAGAGAGTCCATGTTGGAACAGATGATCATCTAATCATAATGAGTAAGCATAGAAGAAGAGAAAAGGAGAGATCCATGTTGGAACGGATCTTGACTAAGCATACATGATGCAGTAAAGCATCCAGGAATTATGCAGTAAACTGGAGGAAAGTAATGGTAAAAGAGAGGAAGAAAAGGAAAATCATAACAGGAATAGCCGATTGGCTGAAGGAGAGTCATATGATATGCAAAATACAAGAATGGA
>JBBPKB010000043.1:0-25048 GCA_038089035.1 Boletellus dicymbophilus
TTAGTTCCGATTATTTCTAGACGCTCGAGTTGATGGCATGTCCGAAGCAGTCGAACGACTGGGTCCTCTTCGATGGAAACTGCAGAGCTGAACGCTGCAACGTAGCAAACACCGCTAAGAGACCTGAGATTAGAGCCACCCTCCCTGTTGGTCAGAGAGACAAGAACACGACGACTCGGTGGAAGAGCTGGTGATAGCACCAGGTTTTCCAAGAATGGCATCAAGGGAAATAGTGTGGCCAGTAGCGAGTCAACCACGAATGCCTGTTTAGAATCATGCATGGCTGCTACCTCTGACAGATCAAAAGTCTGAACCCATCTTCCAGGAGTGGAGTGCGGTATTCTGCGGATGGAATCCCACAACTGGTCTCCGGAGTGGAGTCGTAGAGTGAACTTGTCCAGGCCGCGAATAGTATAGATTTTCACGTTGGTGTACAAAAGTGGCGAGGCCACTTCCTATGCGTTGACTGTTAGTAACAGTTTAGTTTGACCATCAAAACGGAGGGATAAATATAATGCTGGTCGAGCCTAGTGGATCAGGAGGCGACAGAACTTACACGAAAGGATTTGCACACCAGCATCAAGGAAACACACCATGACGATCCAATTGTGGTGGGCCAGCGATGCGACTTGGGAGACATGTCTGCCGATAAGGCGATGGAGAATATCCTGGACCAAGTTTCCACGGGAAGAGGCTTTAAGGGCGGCTGCTTGGGCAGAAGAGGCAGGAGAACGAAACGACCGCCATATCTTGCAAGCGGTCTCGGACAGAGCAGGATCGTCTCACTCATGCAAACCGGACTCGTGGAAGTTATAAAATTATGGCAAATAATTCACGTTCAGTATCTTTCCTACGTATGCATATTTCCGTTTTTGACTTGGAAACGGCACTCTATTTTGCAACTAAACACTGCCGAAGAAAACACCCAGTGTGGTCACGAACTATCAGGGGGGCCCAGCAGGTCGCTCACTTCATCCACGAATTTCTGATAATCGTCTCTTTGCTTCGCGGTAGGGGCCTTCGGTCCTTTATCCGGCACTTGACTGTTTGATGCAACAGTGGTGACAGTTCCCAGTTGGCTCTTCAGTACACCAACGAGGTCGGGTGGAGCCTTGGGAAATGTTGTGTCCAATTCAATGCTCACAGATGGCGCAGCATTAACTTTGGAGTTAGGTGCACCCGAAGGCTTTTTTCTTCTAAGTGATGCCGGAACAAATGTCGTCGCTTCTTTCTTCAAATCACGCAATTCTGGTGCAGCTGAAATAGTCGCACCAACGTGCACCGCACCCGCGGAGACGTCGCCAGGGACACCGGTAAGAGGTTTCGGAGGTAAAGATGGGTGCCCGCGAGGTAATTGACTGGCACGATGCGCTTGATACGTTTGGTGAGGTATGGAAGAAAGAGGATCTTGTATCGCAGCAGTAGACTGAATTCGACGAGGAAAAAACCCAGGGGGCGGTGGTGGTGGAGGTATGCCACCAGCTAGACTGGGATAAACACTACTGCTGAAACCGGGTGGTGGTGGCGGCGGGGGTGGCATGAACGATGGTGCGCCAAGCGGTGTATACGGAGGTGGAGGTAGGAATGGTGGGGGAACTATGACCGGCGGCGTCGGGCAGTTTTGATCTGCCTGAGCCCATGACGTTGAAGAGTTATCCGGTGGGGATCCTTCTGGCATGGGAATGTCATCATCACTGTCGCTTTCGACGCTGCCACCGGGTGGTGGGCCTTCCGGCATGACGATATCCTCGTCCGAGCCTTCAAATGGGTTGAGGACGGGACAGGACACTGCATAGAAGTAAAATGGCTACCTTCAACGTCTTCATCACTGTCCACTTGATCCATGGAGAGAGCTGCGCGTGTACACGGTGAGAGGGCGAGATGAGATCCAGCTGAGCACTCACGTTTTTCAATGTAAGGCATACCGGGAGGGGGTACGCCATGAGGGTTCATCACAGGGTCGTAGTAGATACTGCGCTCCGGATGGCGGGGAAGGCCATGTTTGTCGAACAAATTTCGTTTCTGTTCCAGTGGAGGAGCGTCCTTTTGGTCGTGGTCCTTTTCCTGTTTACGCGGGCGGTATACGAGCTTGCGGTGTTCTGGATGCTCCTTGATATATGCATCCTTCCTTTCCATTATCTTTGACAGCTCGGTCTTGAGCACGGACAATCGGGATTTGTCCGATGCAGATGTTTCTGCGCTGGCCTCGAGGTTTTCGATTTCATCCTCGAGGTCTCGGGAATGATGAGCAAACACAGCGAAGAGAGATCCGACGAAGCAGACCTCTTGTGTCCTTCTTGACCAGAGCAAAGTCGCGAGCTTTGGCTCTCTCCGCCTTGTTCTAGTGCGCGTGAGTGCGGGACCAACGAGACATGTACAGCACAAGCCTTTTTGAGTTCCTTCTTGCGCTGTGCCTTTCCTGGGGCGTGTCGGTGAGCGCGGGATGGTGCACAGAGCAGAGACACGCACGGTAGGCGTCGGCCGGGTTGACGCTCTTTCCCTTTGCCATGGCACAGAGGATGGTGGCCACGTGACGCTGGCTGAATCACATATATACTCGCCTGCCTGACTCACCGCAAGTCGCCTCCCTCCCCAGGGAACGGCCAAGGCAGCGCCAGGATAAGCTTTGTTCATGCCCGTCCAGATGGCCGCTGAGCCGTCTGGACAGATCTCTCCACACCGTCCCCACAAGTTGGCGATGGCCTCCTCCCAGTCTCTCAATCATCTCCTCAACTTTACCCTCCCTCCAAGGAGTTCTCCTCCGCAATCCATCCCAAGGCGCGGAAAAAAGCTCACCGCCCACGGCGTTTGGAACAAGGAGAGTGCGTATCCCCCTTATCGCCTGTCCTCCTGGCGCTTATGTTCTCTCCATTCAGGGTTCGTCAATGCCCAATATCGGTTCGTCATGAGCCCAACCGGAGACTACACGGTTCACTTCGCGGATCCTGACATGTACGTTTTCTCCGTTCTCGTGTCTCCGCTTCTTGATACCTCCTCTCCCAAAGTTTCTTCCAATGGCAAGATGTATTACAGGTACTTGTCCTGCAGGCATCGGCCTATGCATCCGCCACAGGTGTAGAGACTCGCTGTCAAGATGAGGGGTTGGCTACTTGTCCCATCTGCCTCTCCCCACCTGTCGTTCCCAGGATGACGAAGTGCGGCCATGTAAGTGTCCGTATACTCGCATCTTTGTCTTCTCGTTGAGTTTTCTTAGGTATTCTGTTTTCCATGCATCCTTCATTACTTGAGTTTATCGGACACTGTTAAATGGGCTCGCTGTCCCATTTGTTTCGATTCTGTCAATGCGAAACAGCTCAAGAGTGTCAAATGGCTACAAGTAATGACTTCGTGCGATCGTCCTGCATCCGGCACCTCCACCCCCTCCCTCGACGATCCATTTGAGACGACTCCTCGTACGGGTGCTTTCATGCGCATGCGTCTTATGTTACGTCCCCAGATAAGCACCCTGGCACTCCCGCGTTCAAAGTCCTGGCCTTCGGACCTTCTTCCGCCTCACCAGGCTCCATTCTATTTTCTGCCTGACGTATACGATTTTGCCAAGTTCATGCTCGCCACTCCCCAGTATCTGATTACGGAGCTCTCGAAGGAGCTTGATATCCTAAGTGCCGAAAGGCGCTCCATGATGGCGCTCAAGGACGATCTTAGTGTTGTATACATTGATGCCGCAGAGGAAAAGCTACGTCATCAGGTAGCGAAAGCTGCTGCTCTCGAGTCTCCTCTACTCCTGAGGACAATAGACAAGGTTCGTAAGGAGTATCAAGACCTTCAACATCGCGATGTACAAATTAGTGGTCAATGCGTCTTCGAACCGGCCGATCTGCACGAAACTCCAGATGCGTTTTTAGCGACCCAGCGTTTACCATTATCTACGAGCAGTGGTACATCTTTGCTAGCGAAACCGGACTTTATGGCCCAGCGTAACCCGTCGCTTCAGTCCTCTGGCAACAAGAACCATCGACAACGTCGCAATTTGAACCCGCCCCCTCCTTCGACCCAAACTTATTACTATTATCAAGCAGCTTCTGGCCTGCCGGTCTTTCTGCATCCACTAGACATCAAGATCTTATTTTCCCATTTCGGTGGATACGCTTCGTTCCCTGACGAGATTGTTGTTCGCGTCGAGTCTGCTACTGAGGGCAGTGTCAATGACGACTTGCGCAAACGCTGCAAATATTTGGCCCATATGCCGGAGGGTGCTGATGTTGTATTTATTGAAGCTGATCTAGAGGGAGTGGTGGGTTCAGATGGCCTGAAGAACTTTGAAGGTGCACTTAAGATGAGGACGACGCGAAGGAAGGAGAAGGAGAAGAAAGACGACCGTGCGCGCGCGAGGGCAGAGGAGAGGGAGAAGGAAAGGGTGAAGCTTTTGTCACGCGAAGCAGGTATCATCCCTGATCACATTGATCACCCACCAACTATCTCTGAACCTGAGGATCATTTATCCTCACATGTTCCGACCATTCAGCCCACATTGGGTGCGTGGGGTTCTAGGAGCTTTGCCTCTGCACTTCATTCTGTACCTTCCGTGTCAAGCCCGCAGGCGATTCATCGCAACGCGACTCCGGAGATCAGTGAAGAGTGGGACTTGGATGCTACTTGGCATGAGCTTGAACAGCGAGGTGGGGGTCACAGACGTGGAAAGAAGTTGATGGTGCTAGGTGGTGGTACTGGAGGAAGGCGACGTTAGATTGGTTCATTAGTTGATTCGATGTGCTCGTTCGCTCTCCAACTATGTATTCTATCAACCATCATATATCCTTTCAAGCTATGGGTATAAGGTAATTTTCCAGAGAAAGGACACCTATTGAACTGAACCATATCCCTGAGGGCAGTTCTGCTGAGCAATGCTGGCAGATCCACTTCGAATGTAACAAATTCTGGCAATCACACATTCCCCAGTGCACGCAGGGGTAAGGATGGAACTCTTGCCCTGGTACGTGTTAAAGATCTGGTTCACTTGTCAAAAACGACGCATTTTCAGGATTTTAACAAGATGGCCACATACCTCGACCAAGGTGGAGTTAATTGTCATTTCTGTAACCAGGGTCAGTGGAAGGTCACACTCCCGTCGCAGGACGCACGCTCAGTCACGAGTTGCCACCAAGTTGCGTTCAGTGGGTCATTGTCGCCCCAAGGAATGTTCGCCCCATAGGTCTCCCTTGTACTATACTCCAGGTCAAACGTGGGTCCATATTCGTTGAGAGTACCGAAAGTGTCAACAGCGGCCTTATATCTATCGAGACAACGTGTGACTACTTTCTTGGTTGTCAGAGGCGATGCGATGTAACTCACGTATAAGTATCAAGAACCTCGAAAGTCTATCAATATCCCATGATCAGTATGAATCCTTCAGTAACACGGCAAACATACGACAGAATCAATTTCATAGACGCGAAAACCCGTGTTCAAGTTTGTCAGAGGTGTCACTGAGGGTGCAGTCTAGGAAGGGTCAACGAAGTTCAATGTGAATATAAAGTTAAACACACCCAAGATAATGTTTGAGCGGTGTCCGTATTTATTACTGTGGCATTGTTCGTATAATAGATCTATGCCTAGTCCTCAAAATGGAGTGAGTGGCTGATCTTCGAAGTACTTACCGACACTTGATCCTCATGGGTGTGCCCCCAAAAAATATCTATGTATGACAGGGTCAGCTAGATATTTAAATGGAAGAGTAAAATACTGACTCGCAATGACGTGGGGAGAGAAACGATCGACACTAAATTCCATCAATAGGACATTGAGCGTACATTACATAAACAATAATGCCTACATTTGATAGACTGTTGAACCCGGTATTTCAGTAGAGAACCAGACACTATGCAAGTGCACGCACACAAGTTTGTCGGATTCGTTAGCGAATTAGAACCATCCCAACCACTGGGTACATGACCTATAATCCAGACTATCTCTCCGTTAGTATGAGCTGTACCACCATATACGTACATACCGCGGTCGCCCGCATCCTCGGCATCTTGTAATTCATCAGTAAGGAACCTCATCATCCCGGATGTATCTGGCTGTGAAGCGTTGATATAGTTGAAGTAGTTTGACCTGTGGATGGCTTTAAAAACGACGGAGTAAAAGGTCGAGGCGCTCACCGATACCCTAGAGGAAATGAGAAGTATTACATTGCAGAGCTCAATTGTTGAACGTACACAGGTTCGTGTTCAAGCTGATGACTCTCAGTCCGTCGGTACGTTTCACCATGTACGCTGCATAGTGTGCACGAGAGAACTCGACTGCACCTTCCGGTAACCAATCTTCATAATTCCAAAGTGCGGTGACATGATCATATAACCTATGTGTGTATGAATGCGTTAACAGGATCTTTTAGGCTGTGGAACCTCGCATACCATCCGAATTGCTGACCCAAGTAGCCGCCCAGAGAGTAGGACGCTGCTAAATCAGACGGATAACTGTCGTGGTTACCTAGTGTTGCATACACAGGACCTGGGCCAAGCATGCGTTTGAGGAGATCAAACAACACAACCTAGAGACATCTTAGAACGACGAAACGCATCCTTTGCAACCTTACTTCTGCATACTCAACATAGGCCCTTTAACACGTGCTCAGTGAGATATCCGAGGCAAGGTGACTAACTCACCTGGATAATTGGTAGGTGGGATCATGGGCGAGTAAATCACCCGTGTAGAGCGTGAAGTTGAATCCAGTTGTCTGCGTTCCAGTCAAGGGAGGGATAGCATCTATAAGAGCAGCGATCAACGAATATGGAGAGTCGCTGCAAAGCAGTGAGATACGACCAAAGAATGAGTGAAACACGAACCACAAGAAATAACCAAATCGAGGTGCTGGTAGCAATGGTATCTGCGGACTGTACCGGTTGTCACCATTTTCACGGCAACAGAGACCAGTGGTGCAGTTTGCTTCCGCGCCATTTGCAAAACCTGCGAGCGAAAAGTGGAGATGGCAACAATAAAAGAGAGAAACCCACTTACGTGGATCAATATGGAGGTCCGAGAGGTGCAATACTTTGAGGCGCTCGCCGCTGGGTCGCTTCGGAGCGGGAAGGGGATTTGGCTTCGGCTTGGAAAACCAACCAGTGATATTCAAAGGTAAGGTGTCCGGGTAGGAGCAAAGCCCAAGGAATTGAGCACAGAGAAGCTAAAGAGATTTATAGATCACAATCTTGTCTCTCGCCAGGATACTTACCTGCCCATCATATCCCCCGACATCAGCAAATGAAACGACCTGTGTGAGAATGGGTCCGAGGGCGAGAGGACCATAGCTGGCTTCGCAGGTCGAGGAGTAACCGAAATACTCGCACAATGCAACAGTAAAGTTGGAGCCCTGATCAGGTGCACTTAGAGCAAGAAATTTCGCGACCTCGAGTGAGGCCTGACAGCGGGCGCATTGATTGGAGCCGAAGATTGGGTTGGCGACAATTGACTTGACCTGCGCAATGGCCAGTTCGAGAAGCTGAGGGGAACCGGCCACGGGTGGGAGTGGATGAGGGTCTGTGGTATCATTCTGGTTTCAATTAGAAATGGGTGCAGCAATGAAAGAAGGTCGCTGGGGTCTCGCCTGGGGAATGTCGTTGGGGTCGGTGAGCGAAAACGGGAACACGCTGTGCTGAGAAGTTAAATTCAACCGACAGCCTATGACAGGCGGCAGGGGGGCGCATACAGTGACTGGGTCTGATATGACTGGCTGGGGCTGCTCTGAGGTCGCTGTGGGGTTGTTGTAGTACTTGGCGTACAGAGAGGTTGGGAAAGCGCCAGGAGCGGTGTATGCGGTCTGCTGGCCGCCAACGAGCGCGGCGACGGAGACAAGCAAGACGAACAGCATTGCGCCAAGCTGGGAGAACGGTGCCCGGTTGCTCACCTTGTCTGCCCTTTTATGTGATAGTCTCACACACAGGCTACCACCGAGCACGCTCGCGAACGTGCATCACGACATCAATCAGACGCCAGTCACCTTAACAGTCTACGGGCGATCAGACTAAGAGTACAGAGAGACTAGCTAGGGAAGTTTATCCGACCCGTCGCAATGCTGTCAAGATCGGTATATCGGAGGACGCGCCACGGACGACGACGAACTTTGGACAACGAGTCAGACGACAGGGTCAAACGACAAGCCAGAGCACGCACAGGGTTCGTACACTGGGGCCAGACGTCGAGTCGGAATAACATAGGTGGGTACAAGAAGTTGCTGATTTGCAGAGATAGTGCTCGCTGGATCAGCCGAAAGTCAACCGACGTGGCGACTACGAGGCTGCAGAGTGCTACGATACCAACCAACGAATGACGGTGTCTATGGATGGCTCACGGATGGGGAGAATGAGTCAATCTCCCTCCGTCTGCGAGAGGCCTCTTCCTTGCGTGCTGCTCTGGTTCGTGCCTTTTCCTCTGCTATTCTCCGAGACTCGGTCCAGAGATGGAGGGTGTAGTCGTGGAGTGACTGCGAGTAGGACACGAAGGGGTCATTGTGGGGCACGGAGCTGGCGGGCGGCTGTGAGTTGGATAGCATACAGATGGGGGGAGTGTCTAACGGAGGGGGCGACGGTGGAGTGAGAATTTAAATGGGGCATCGTACGTATCAGCGAGCATGTCTCGGATCACCCGTCCGCTCCACATCTGCGCATCGCTACGCACTGATCAGCTCCAAATCGCCCTCGCGAACTCGCCAGACGCACCTCGCAATATCGACCTGAAACACACCGCTCCACTCTGCCGGCGCTTGTCAGCTCCCCGTTTTCTCCTACCCGGCCGGTCATCGGAGCACTGGTGCTGGCTGTGTGAAAGACCTTGGAAGTGGTTGGGTGGTTCAGGACACGTGATAGCGCACCACCATGGCTAGCTCTGCACTCAAGCACGCAAGTCTCTCTGCCCGCCGTCCGCGCCGTCCTGCTCATTTTGCTGCAGGTCATCGCACCCACCACGCTCCAGCAGGCGCAGACAGACGCTCTCCTCGCGTTGCTCAACCTCGAGGACCCAAAGTCCGTACCCGCAGCCAAAGCCCCGTCTTCCACCGCTCCTCTGGTCTGGAAAGTGCTCGTCTTGGACCAGCAGACGAAAGATGTCCTAGCTACCGTGCTTCGTGTCCAAGACCTTCGTGATACCGGCGTGACTCTCCACGTGTGCGCTGCTTCACCTTGTCTTTCTTCTCGTCCTCACTCCACCACAGTCAACTTCACTCGCAGCGTCCTCCCTTGCCGGATGTCCCCGCCGTCTATTTTGTTGCGCCCACCCTGGCAAACATACGCCGCATATCGGAGGACCTCGACAAATGTCTATACGAATCCTTCCATCTCAATTTTGTAGAACCACTACCTCGGGCTCTTCTCGAAGACCTTGCGGCTTCTGTCGCTTCGTCTGGTACAGGAGAGTTGGTGGAACAGGTTTGCCTCATCACTTTGTACTGACATGGCCGTCACGTCAATTGCTTTTCAGGTTGTCGACCAGTATCTGTCGTTTATTGCGCCATCACCGTCTTTATTCTCTTTACTTTCGCCACTGTCATCTGCAGCCCCTCAAGCTGGCCCATCCCAACCTAGACCGCATTATTCGTACAAACTTCTCAACTCCCCGTCGTCGACTGAACAACAAATCGAGGATGAGATCGAACGTGTCGCCAATGGGATATTCAGTGTTGTGGTGACCACAGGTGCGTGTCAGCCATCGCAATACATGTCATGCCGCCTATTTGGTCAGCAGGGCACGTCCCCATCATTCGTGCCCCCAAGGGCAATGCAGCAGAAATGGTGGCCAAGAAACTCGAAATAAAGATTCGGGACGCACTGCTCTCCGCCTCACGCGCCCATGAACCAGTTACGTCGCTCTTTTCGCAGGACTCTTCCGGACTGTCCAATCTACAAAGGCCACGTACGCTCATCTTATTTTGGTCACCGTCTTCCCCTGATCAACTCCCTTTAGTGTTGCTCATCTTGGATAGGAATGTCGACCTTGTGTCTATGGTTTCACATGGATGGACGTATCAAGCCCTTGTCTCGGATTGCCTTGAGATCAGACTTAATCGTGTCGTTGTCGCCACCCCACAAAAACGTTCGTATGATCTTGATTCAAAGGACTTTTTCTGGGCGAAAAATGCCGCGAATCCGTTCCCTCAAGTCGCCGAGGACATCGACACCGAGTTAAATAAGTATAAGCAAGATGCTGCAGAGATTACACGATCGACGGGCGTAAGTGATGTCAGCGATATTTCGCAGCTGTAAGTTTGTATTACGGAAGGTGTTTTCCAAGACCGTACGGTTGACAATATCCAGCGATCTTTCATCGAATGCAGCACACCTGAAGACTGCTATAACACAGCTCCCCGAACTCACCGCTCGCAAGGCGACGCTTGATACACATATGAACATCGCCACGGCACTTCTCGAACAAATTAAGAAAAGGGGTCTTGACGAGTTGTTCAGTACCGAAGAAGCGGTCTCTAAGCAAGTAAGCGTCCCTGGTCGTCGCTCACGACGTAGCCTCACGGTCTGAGCTAGACAGTATCGACGATTGTAGAGTTGCTTCGTGCACCCCGAACAGATGGGACTTTCACCCCTGAGGACAAACTGCGTCTTGTTCTGGTCTTCTACCTCTCTTCGCTTGACAATGCAATTTCCAAGGACGATATCGCTGAACTAGAGAAGGAACTCAATGCTGCAGGTGCAGATACTGCAGCCTTCGACTATGTTCGGCGAACAAGGGAGATTTCACGTATGACTGTTTCTGCCGCCGTCGGTGGGACATCTACGCCCGTTCTTGGTGGTCAGGGAGAACTATTCAGAGGATTTACGGCCCTGGGGAATAAAGTTGGTGTTCCTTCAAGGACCACCGTCTTTCCGCTTGACATATCCTTTGTTTTCAGCTCACGGACCGTCTGAAAGAGGGTGGGCTGGAGAACCTAATTTCAGGTGTCAAGAATTTCCTACCGGCAAACAAGCTGCTACCTGTGACACGACTTGCCGAGGCGTTAATGGATTCATCGGCTGCATCCAATCAGTCTTTGCAAGAAACTGACGAATATTTATTCTTGGATCCTCGTGCGCCTCGACACGCCCAAGGATTGGGTGCTTCTCCTACTGGTGGTGGGTCCGGGGTTAGTGGTGGGTCGAGCGCCGGGAGATCCAAACGCATGACGTTCACGGATGGTATGGTGTTCGTGGTTGGAGGTGCAAGCTATGTCGAGTACGGAAATCTCGAGGAGTGGGCAACCAGAACTGGAAAGCGCCTCACGTACGGTGGCACAGAAATTATTGATCCAGGAAGTTTTGTCGGCGTTCTGCAAGACCTGGGTAAAGGAATCTCATAGACATACTACCTACTTGATAGCTGGTGGACTTCATCGAAAAGAGGACAGATGAGTACATGGAAATGGCAGACGACCAACTTAATACATCTCTGTACAAAGATGATGTATATATTACTTCCTGTTATTAGAGCGCATCATCAAAATCTGGACGAGACGAACGCTAAGGGCGATGTCAATGTACGTTCAAGCAGACGATCACTATATTGTACCCACAAGATGTTGATCATGTCGAGCTCCAAAGCAATCGCCTCTTTCATAGGGTCCCTGGGAATGACACCCATCTCTACCATGCGTGCATGTTGCAGAATCTTTTGAGTACTTGCGCAGAGAGGTTAGGACGAAACGTGGATTGCCAAAGGGAGAAAATACTTACTCATAAAGCACGAATCCGCCAAAGACGGCCAAACCACCGTAGAGAGAGATCGACTCGGCGATGGCTAGTCCACGCATACCTAGCGGGAGGGCCATGGGAGCGAGTGAAGAGAGGGCTACGACGGTGACACCAGCAAGAAGTGGACCCCCCATGTACAGGTACTTGTCATTCCTATGCGACGTGTAAGTCCTACACCGCAGGAGCAGCATGCTATGAACATACTTTGCAGTGGCACCAACGTAAGATAATGAACCGACGACCCCGCACGTGTACAGGGCAGCGCGAGACAAGATGGCTGGACTGAGAAAAAACAGTGGACTGAGGGTTGCTGCTTGGCATGCATTGAATCCCTGGGAGGGATCAGTTAAATGTACTACCGCTACACTACCACTTTTGACTTGCCAGCCAGAAAAGGTGCTTCTGTATAGTTCTGTCGGGAGGAGTGTAATAGACGCCCATCATGGAGCCGATGCTCCCGGCAAGGCTCACGCCAAGTACAAGCCCTAATAAAGACACGATTAGGCCAAGGATTCAAGTGCAGCGAGACACGGAACGCTAACATGGGTTCGCAGACATTATTCTGAAAGCAACACCAGACCTGAACATGCTTCGGGCAGCCAGAGCGGTCAGAACAAGGCCACCACCAGTATACTTGAAACTATCATGGAGATAAGACTGCTCGGTGGCAGTCAACGCGTCACGGGTGTCTCTGTTGAGGAAGCCCTCTGCAACGACAACAGTGCCTGCGACGGCGGCCTGCGGACGTGAACCGACTGACAAGAGCGCAATACTCTGCTACGCACAGCTGTGATTGCGAATTTCTTCCAGGCCACCTGTGAGGAAGCGGGTGTGACCGTCTGTGCATCTGTTATAATGGTGCGGGAGAGTTTGAACGGGGAAAACGCGACAGTGCGCGAGCGGACAACGTCGCTGAGGAAGCTGCTGGGTCGAGGACGCACGACGACGGCGCGCGGAAACTTGAGGATGGGCATGACGACAGTGGTTCGAAGGAAGATTAGTCAGCACCCATTACCATCTCATACGTTACATAAGCAATAAACAATCATAACATCTTTGCGGGGTCGACGACACCCACAACCTTGTGTTCCATCGCGAGCGCGATCAGGCTCTGTTCTCCCCATCTCTTCCAGTCAATCTCAAAGATGCCCGTCTTCTCGCCGCACGACCAACTCCACGTCCGCTCTCGCGTCTCCACCGACAGTCAGTCTCGTCGTTCGCTCCCACAGGTCGAACGCTGCTCACCTGCACGTCATACATGAACAGTGAGCCATCACTGCCGCCACTTGCCAGCTGTGTCCCGTCGGGGCTGAACGACAGGGCAAACACATATTTGTTATGATCCGTGAACACTCTCAAACAGTCGCCCGTCACCGAATCCCACAACCGAGCAGTGCAGTCGAACGATGCCCTGTCGGAAAGTGAGATCATATTCACCAACGGAGTCCCAGCTCGCGTAACGCACGTTGCAACTAGTTCATGCTCCCCCGCTGTAGTACTCGGGCACCACTTGACGCAAGTTAGGCATCGTTTGTGGCCCTTGAGAACGACGGCGGCCGGTATCGGTTTTTCCGAGTGCAGCTGTTCAATGTTCCATATCCGCGCGGTGGCGTCATCAGAGCACGTAGCTAAGCGTGTATGTGATGGGTTGCATTTGAGCATATTCAATTCACCCTCGTGTCCCCTACCCCGTCGTCAATCTCAGCAATGCATGACTCGGTCGACCAACATACACAAGAGTTTGGATGGGCTTCGTTCCATTCAGAGAAACGATGTGAACGACACGATCACTCCCGCTGCTCGCAAACGTAGAGTCGTCAATCCAGTCTACGTCTAGACAACAAGCTTCTGACACGCCTTATAAAGGTGAGTTCCATCTGGTAAACCCACCGACACATTACCTTCGTGATTTCGATACTGTCGATAAAGTCTCTTGTTTTTGATGTCCCACACGCATGATGTACTGTCCAAGCTCGCGGTAGCTATCCACTGTCCTGAAGGAGAAAACTTGGTAGCAAAGATCGGGCCCTTGCAAAGCGTCAGCACAACCCACCAAGAACGTGGTCCGGGGCAAACCTTGTGGTGGTCATCTGTGATATATGATTTCCCAGAGGAAGTGCAAATTCGAAGGATTGCATCATATGACCCTATTGCAACTAGCGAGCCATCCGGGCTCCAGTCAATAGAGGTTAAATCGGCTTGGGAAGAGGCAGCAAGGTTGGATAACGTCAATGTTGGGCGCGGGAGGGTGGTTAGGGAACCCTCATCCGAACCGTACGGAATGTTCCAATAGTTAACAGTGGCGTCGCGCGATCTGACGTTTGAGTCGAATCAATGACACAGGTACGTGATCTATTTTGCGCGTACCCTGATACTAGTTGACCTATTGTCGTCGGACTCCAGGCGACCACAAAGACCTAGGAGCACCATAACTTAGAATTGTCGTGGATTTTTGGAAACCTACCTCGGCTTTGTGTGCTTGCAGTAATCTGACTGCGTCCGAACGTTTTGCCTTAGCTTTCTTCGTCACATTCTCCAAAGTTGGTTGTTGCAAATCAGGCGGTTTTGTCTCCTGAACAAGGCCAGGATGTACTACAGAAGCAAGTCACGCGGTAGTACAACCATGAAACATGATAGGCGCACCATCAACAGCTGTTACTGTGTGATTTTCTTCGACCTCTTTTCTAGCACGCTTTTCGGCGCGTCCGTCCTCTATGACAGGTGAGATAGACTTTCGTTTACCACTGGCCTCGCCAACCGCCGTCGCCGCACTCGATTCGCTGGCTTGTTGTGGGGCCAACAGCGCCGTAGGATTCGAGTCAATGGAACATACATGACGCTCTAGCAATGAGAAATTGTTTTTGCAGTTCCTTGCGAATGAATCGCCTTTCCAATGTGCCTCGACCTCGGCATACAAAAGAGCCTTGCTGAGACGTTCTACTAGCTCGCCGCGTGGTATGTGTTTCTTGACGTGATGAGAGTGGTCCAACCGACTCTCCATCCGCAGAGTGAAGGCAGAGTGTTGAAAGCCTGGACAAAGGCTAAACAAGGAGGCAGGCGGTGAGAGAGGAGCCTACCTGAATCCTGAAAATAGGCATGTATGAGGCAATTGACCTCATCCGCAGTGATGGTAATGGGGACGGTCATGCTAGTCGACGCCAACTAATCACTCTGCGGAGTTGGAAAAGTGTACTCGACTTCGGTACACTAATGAACCACGTGAGAGACGCGTAGGTAGATAACCTTTCTTCCTTACCATGCCTGAATACGAGTTTGATATCGACATGTTCGATGATGACGACGACGAGGCTTACGACGGTCCCGATGCCTATCTCGACGGCGATGATAATATTCTGGAACTCGAAGTCCTTCAAGATGACTTCTCGTCCCACTCAGACGACCCGGGGAGCACTCCAATTGCCCAGATCTTGCGTTGTACGTACCTCGCTGTATACTCCTTGTCTGAATAGTTCATACTTCTAATTTGCTAGCATTGTTTGATGTCCAGCAGCTGTCGCCTGGCAGCATCATCGAGAGGACCACTAACTCCTCTGCGAACAGCTCTCTCGGGCGGATCACCTATGACGACCTCGTCCGCTTGCTGCAGGCTGGCCCCCCTAGGGAAGATCAAAACGATGACGACGACGATGTGGACAATGGTGAAGATGAGTATTCGACTAGTCCACATTGGAATAAACAGTGGTTTCTCCCACACACTGAGCCTCAAGAGAAGGGTGTTGAGTTGCTCATGAGCGGTGAATTCGGCCGTACGAGCAGCAAAATTAAGTCAAAGAAGGGCAGCAGGAACATTTCTCGCCTGCTTTTGGACAGGTCCTGCAGACCTCTAGCCACCCCATCCAGGGAGGAACTCGCCAGTGTATGCTCCTCAAGTTCTACGCCTGAATTATGCTTATACGATACCAGGAACTTGTACCAAATTCCAATGGCACTGCTGTCGCCTCCAATGGCGCAAATCTGTATGTTGGGCAGTTTTCCAAAGGTGACCAACTCATTGTCTGATTTTCTAATTTCCCCTCATCTTCGCCGGTTAGATTCAACCTTTTACTATACATGTTGCCAAGGTTGGCCGGCGACTTGATCCGCTGCTGGCTCTCTCTTGAACTGAGCTCAACAGATTTCCGTCTACATGTTTATGATACGACGTCGCCACCCACGGAGTACTACAAACCCAGGCAAAATCCACAGCGCGAGACATTACCAGATCACGAATCGACACTCAAGGTCCTGAAGACAATTCAAGGTCACCCGGGCAGATGGACCATCACTGACTCTCACCTGAGTCCCGACAACGAGAGGCAAGTCTTATTGTGGTACAAAATTAAATTGGAATACTCAAATTATGTGACAGGATAATTTACTCATCTATTGTAAGTTATCACCTTTTCGGGTGCTTACATTCAACGCTGGCGTGGCAGTCACCCACAGTGTATATGACAAATACGTTAGATTCTTCCACGGTACAGACACCTATCCGCTTTGCCGATCAAGGTCGCCGTCAAGGCCGGTCCTTGTGGGGTGCTTTCGACGAGGACTCCTTTGGTATTTGGAGCTGCAGATTTTCTGCTGATGGTAATGAAGTGATTGCAGGCGGAAGTGGTCATATATTTGGTAGGAGTTGTGTTCGTGTATCCGCTTACTTGGCTGACGCATTATGCAGTCTATGATCTCTTGGCTGATCGCAGAACAGTTAAGATTCAGGCACATTCAGACGATGTCAACAGCTGTTGTTGGGCTGATGCTGCATCAGGGAACGTTTTGATTAGCGCGTCGGATGACATGTTTCTCAAAGTCTGGTAGCGATTACTTTTTTTCGCCCCAGTTTGTTAATTGATTATAGTCCTTTGCAGGGATAGACGGTCTCTAGGTGGATCTCAAAAACCATCAGGCGTACTCGTCGGTCACACTGAAGGGATCACGAACGTCTCTGCAAAGGGTGATGGGAGATACGTCATTTCAAATGGCAAAGATCAAGCACTTCGGCTATGGGACCTCCGCAAGATGTGCAGCAGCGATGATTTTGATACATTTGCACATAAAGAATATAGGTGCCGCGACTATGACTATCGGTAAGGCAGATTATGTTAATGGTATCCCAATGACTGACGCCAGGACAAAGATACGGCCATTTCCCAAGGCCGAAGCACTCAGCGCATCCACGTGACTGCAGTGTTATGACTTATCGGGGCCACGCTGTCTTGCGTACCCTTATAAGGTGCAACTTCAGCCCTGCAGAAACCACAGGAAGTCAATACATTTACTCAGGATCCGCGGACGGGCGAATTCACGTGAGTAGAGATTCTTTTCTGTCGTCCTGGATTGATGGACATTCTTGTCGAAAGATCTGGTCGCTGGATGGTCAAATTATTCAAATCTTGGACCGTTCACAATCCTTGCCCATGTCATATGATCCATCTGGACCTGAGCTGGAGCCCTTATCAGGGTCCCGCGCGACGATTTGTGTCCGAGACGTGAGCTGGAGCTCGAGGGTAAAATGACCTTCTGTTGCCTTGAGAGTGGCTGACGAGTATGACAGGAACCTGTGATGATGAGCGTTGGCTGGGAAAGTTCTCGCGTTGGTGGAAGTATTGTTGCCCGCCATGAATGGAAGGGCCTTTCCAAAATGGCTTACTCGCTCAAAGATTTCGTTGAGAAACAACACGTAGAATACACGCAAAGGGGAGCGCGGCAAGTGGCAGGCTACCGACGTGTTCCTGGCGCATTTGAAGAGGACGACGAAGAGGATAGCTGATTTAGAACCTTCTGGTGTTGTTGTGTTTCTTGTACCGCATATGGTTCTTGACCTCCACTGGCACTTGTATTGTACTGCCTTACGCCAAACGCCTGTCATGACCGAGCTCGAACTGTGCGGCTTCCCGCCGGGGTATTTCATGATTCGTTCTGTCGCGACGGGTCGCCTGTGGGACGTCAGTACACAAGAAACTGCGGACGGGACACCAATCATCCTGTGGCCAGAAAAAGAGCAATCACTTGTTGAAGGTGAGTGACAATACGAGTGACGACATTCTCCACGAGCTCACGGATCTAACGAGGCCTGAGAGATCCGGCCGCGAATAACCAGGTCAGACTGTCGCTTTCTGAACGTTCTGCCTATCTTTCGATCTCATTCACCGGCAGGTGTTCTTCATTGATACCAGCGGCGCTTTATGCTCGCGGGACTCTGGGCACGCAATTGACATCGATGGTGCGAGCAATATATGGCAGATACGACGACGAATCGTTGACTGATTTTTGATTCACACAAGGGGACCGTCTCGTACTGAGACACAGGCGACCGGTTTCGCATCCGTTCCCCAACTCTTATTCACACCCACTCCCGCGGTTTTCATACAACCAAGAAACCCAGGAGATCTCCGTGTCGTTTTCATGCGACCCCACATATCCTTCCCCAGGCAATACTGTTTCGAATGCATGGCAGAGATGGAGGTATATCGTGGCGTCTGTTCCGATGAGGAGACCCAAATCTTTTATCGACAATGCCTCCGCCTTTTTCTCGGCAGCTGTCATGACTCCATTCTCAACCCTTGCTGGAAGCATGTCAGGACAGCCAAAAAGCACCCCGGAAGAAGTGTTTGGCGGAAACATTGATTTGGCAGATGACGAAATGTTGGAGCAGGATCGCGGAGAAGAGGGCGGGGTTGATGATTCTCCCGAGCCCCAGAGGAACCTCCGTGTTCTTTCCATTGGCCCAGGCGATAGTAGCATACCGCCCGAAGGGACGGATGCCAAGAGACGTATGCAGTGGGAGGCTATTCCATTACGTGCTAATCGTCGCACTCGTCGATCACGCTGATGTCCGAGTCTTGTACGAGGCCCGCTATGTAGTGCATAGCAACGCTTTGAAGCTCATCATAAATGTCTTTAATCCAGCTGATGTTTGCACGCAGCTATGAGCATTGAAACGTTTTCTAACAGATTGTGCCATAACTACATTTCGTTATCACGATAAGCTGATTAGGTCACGTTGTACGTATGTACACATGAGACCAAAATATCAGCTTGGATGATTGCTAGTAGTTGTCCAGGATGAAGAACCAAGCAGCTTTCTACGTCGGCATTACACTGGCTGCTGTTGCTTGTGGACAGCAACAGACTTATCGTGCCGGTACCGCTGATCGGGAAACGGAGACGTGGCTATCAAAGTACGGAAAACAGATCGACCAGCCATTTTCGGGACCACTAGCTTTCTCGCATGCAGAATACGCGCGCTGTCTAGAGGATGAGTCTGTTGCGTTCGACATTGCTGTCCTAGGGATGCCATTCGACACAGGCACGTCATATCGTCCTGGTGCACGATTCGGGCCGCACGCGATCCGTTCAGGTAGCAGGCGACAAAGAGCTTCGAGAGGTTATACTCTGACATGGGGGAACAACCCCTATGAGCATGGTCTAAAAATTCTCGATTGTGGAGATGTATGTCCGCAAAGCTGGGGCATCATGCCGATGCAACATGTCATGTCTGGCGCTGACTTTGGTTGTCCCACTTGGCAGGTCCCGACCGTACCTTTTGACAACGCTCTTGCGATTGATCAAATGAAAGTCGCGTATGCTACCTTACTCGCACGTTCTCTTGCATCAGATACCCCGGTCTGGCCTGCAGGGACTGTTCTCGCGAAAGATGGTCGGGAGCATCCGAGAATCATCAGGTAATTACAAACAGATGCCGTTGTCAACTTGTGTGCCCTCACGTTTCAGGTTGTAGTCTCGGTGGTGACCACACCATCGTTCTCCCTATCCTTCGTGCACTCAACAGAGTCTATGGGCCAGTCTCGGTGATTCACTTCGATGCACATCTTGATACATGGGGCGGATACCCTGGTGCTATTACGGACCAATCTCGCATCACTCACGGCACCTTCTTTCACATTGCAAACGAGGAAGGTCTCGTAGCAAACTCTAGTATTCACGCTGGTATTCGCTGCAAGCTCCAAGTAAGCGTATGTAACTCGCAGAATCACCGCATTGATAGTGTTTGTGACCAGGGGATTAGTGACATCGAGGAGGACGAATCAGCGGGTTTCCATTTCATAACTAGCGATGACATCGATGATTATGGCGTTGCTGCGATTATCGAACGGATTAGGAATCGAGTTGGAGATACGCCAGTGTACCTAAGGTTGTATTTCCACGGTGAATGACGAACCTGATGGTACTGACCTCCGATACAGTCTTGACATTGATGTGATTGGTACGGGTGACCTAGGCTGTCTTTTACCAAAATGAGTGTCGGCCACTAACTGCTATGTCTGGTAGATCCTGGCCTAGCCCCAGGCAGTGAGTTTTCATCTTCCCGCGCACAGTTGAAATTATTGAGAAAGAGATTGTAGCTGGCACCCCAGAGGCTGGAGGATGGACAAGCAGGGAGGTCAAACGCATCATCAGAGGGCTGGCTGGTTTGAATTTCGTGTCTGTGCCTCGTACTCCGTCGGGAGTATTTCTGTCACTAGTTCACACTACCTTTTTTTTTTTTAGTGGCGCCGACATCGTCGAAGTCGCACCTGCGTATGACCATGGTGCGGCACACGTCCCTCTGCCTGATATTTCTCTGACGAGAATACGTAGCTGAGATCACCGCCACTGTAGCGGCGGACATTGTCCACGACTTTCTCTCGATGTTCATGTCTTCTGAGCCACCGAAGCCTGCCAATCTCCCTAGGAGGTGGCCAAGGGATGAGCTTTGAGTACTCCTGTGGCGAGTTCCGTACTGTGACCATAAGTTATCATCGTGCGGGGGCTCGGCCGAAAACATAGTTTCATAATAGGACCTGCAGGTTGTTCGAATTGCAAATGGTAGGGGTCAATCATATATAGTACGATACAAGGGTATCGAGCTGGGAGCCGTCCAAATATCGCCCATGTGAACAGTAAGAGCGTCCGTAGAAATAATTTTACTCAAGCCTGCTTCCCCCATTGACTTGGAGTGCGAGATGGACTGGGCTCATACGTTGGGGGCATGTCAGTATAATGTGCTTGTGAAGGAGACATCACGACTGTATTCCTTGGGCCCTTCGGACCCCTGACAGGACTGAGGCTTGTTGGCGCACCGGTAGCTCGAGTATCAATCATAGGTGGTCCTTGCGACATCGGTAAAGGAGTCGGGATTGAAGTTGCCTGGTAGTGTCCATAATAAGGATCGCTGTAGGGGTCAGGCGGAGCCGGCGCGGTGGCAGCACCATATGTACCTCCACCAGGCGTGTAGCCACGGTTAGGTTGAAGGGGAGGAGATCGAGAGGAATTGTTTGCGACACCATATGGTGCTTGAGGTGGGTTGTGAGCCATAGTGGCTGTAGCGTTGTAAGTGTCTGGGCTGAAAGCACCGTATGGGTCATAGGGTGCGTGAGGTTGTTGAGTATATGAGTTATCTGAAAAGGCATGAAAATACAGCAAAGATGAAAAAAAGGCGAAAGCAAACTCACAAGGGGCAACATTGGGATTGTGGCCGTACGCCTGCGGAGCGTATGGATCGTGGTTATATTGATTGTCCGACACAGCCGCAGTGGGAGCAGAGCCGTTGGACGACGGTGGGTACATGGAGGGAACGGTGGTGGTAGTAGTGTGGGTAATAGTGCTGCCCCGACGCTGTTGTCTTGGGGGATATAAAGATGGGTTGTTGAACTCGTCTACAGCACGAGTGCCTGGAGGAGCTTGCATGTAGCCACCTCCTGCATAAGCTCCTCGCGCGGAGCGGCCATAGGAGCTCATGCTCTGATTGTCGCGGAAAGGGACCTCATCCTCGGGGTATACCTCGTCTCCATCGACGCGGGCCCTAAGCGGCTGTGATGGGTCGTATTCGTGGAAGGCAGGCAGACCAACTTCTGGCTGTGCTTGACGGGCCTTGCGATCGGCTTCTGCTTTCACAGCGTCGAGACGCATTTGTTCGGCAGAGTTGTAACCATTTTCACCGATAGGAGTGCCAACTTTTCCGCCCCAAGCGTCGCGGGAACGGCGCCTAATGCAGCATCTACCGATGCCGTAGAAGCAGCCGCTGAAGAAGAGGAGAACCCAGGCGGCAAGAGTGAGCCAGACAGCATTTCCAATCGAGGCGGAGCCGCCCTGCACAGAGCTCATGCTAGATTTGGCAACGAAGAAGAAGACGATGTCGAAGATGAAGGCAGCGAGGGCGACGGTGGCAGCGAGGCCGGATATGCAGCTGCTGAAACAGCTCGTGGCCATCTCGCGGACATGGGCGAGGAGGCCAAACAAGGTGGAGATGGCGGCGAGAGCGAATGCGACAATGTGGAGCACGAGGACATAGGTGAGCCATTTGACGACCTGGGGGACTTGGACGGAAGTGTTGTCGCCGACGAGGGCGTTTATATCTTGGTGGGGAGATGAGGGGCGGAAGACGGACGAGGGAAAGGGAGAGAAACTGACCGAGCTGGTAGCCGACGGAGACGTTCGAGCAGGCGGAGGAGGAGGCGAGGGAGAGACAGTAGCCGAGTGTTCCGAAAGTGATGTCGCCGCTCTCGTTCTCGACGGCGAGGGAGGCCTTGAGGAAGTAGACGGACTTGATGAGCGGGACGGAGAAGGAGACGACGGCGAGGATGACGGTCGCTGCGAGGGTGATAACGAGGCCCGGTGTTGCTGGGCGTATCACGCTGCTCATGGTGGACGGAGTACAGAGGAGGTGATGGCTGTGCTATTCTCCCCTACTCCACTCGCGCACCTCCTTGCCGTTGTCGACCGCCACGCAAATCCGTTCCGCTCAGACACCCGCCGACTCGCCCCGTTCTCCGCGAACGTGTACCCCGCCATCCGCACCGCCCCCCGCATCACCGCCATCCGCCCCACACTGACATCCTCGGATCGTTGATGATCGGCGCGAGCTTCTTGCGTCGCTCATGCGCGGAGGCGTTAGAATAATGTTCTCGTTTGGTGCGGGGAGACGAAGAAAGGGTTCTCCACTCTAAGCATTGATCTCGAGCGGGTAAAGCTGTCTACCTGATATCGCCGTGTTCAAAATCGGAGCGCCAATCATTATTGTGATATAGCACCGCCTCTAAAATACGTGAGGGAATCATTTAGTACTGATTGGATATGCCTCTCGTGCGATCCTGATGGCATTTTCCACCTCTCTAATGTTCACACCAACACCTTGTGCGCTGTCCTCTTTTCCTCCAGCCTGGGTCAAAATCTTGTCAGCTCGTCCAATCACGTCGCACTTACAATCCCACCTTGCCACCCAGCACCTCCGTTATTTTGGAGGCCCACGTCCGAGCATCGAACCCTTTCCCCCGGGTTTCTTCTGGAACATAATTCGCATGCGCCACCTTGCCGCCCTCTACGCTGACACTGAACACATACACGGCTTTCCCAAGCTTCTTGCCCTGAGTGACAACATTTTGGAGAATCTGCTGCAGCAGTCAACATACTGACTACTCCCGTAGAGCCCTTGTCGTATCCCACCTTCGAGTTGCCATCCGCGTTAACATGCGCAAAGTACCCGTCGGCGCCCGGATTTTCGTTGAAATACGTGACTAGTGCATCCACGGCCTGGGACAAACAAATTCAATCTCTCCAAGTATCTCCCACGACAAAATGGCAGACCGATTTGTTCACTGCAACTTCCTTCTCTTTTACCTGCTTGTCCAATGCCTTGCGAATCGCTCCAAGACGCTCTTTCAATTCGGCTTTAACCAAAACAGAGATATCTGCCTGTCCGAGTTCCTGGATCTCCTTGTTAGACGCCACGTCGAAACGCATTCACAGAGTGACCCACCACCGCAAGAGCCTTGAGACCAGCATCCTTCTCGTTCCCAGTGCTCGTTTCAAGTACGTCAAGACGTAGCCTAAATTCATTCGCCACACGACTTGCCTCCTGAGCCTCTTTTCCAGTGATTGCGGTGATTCGTCTGACTCCTTTGGCGATCCCTGATTCCTCGATAACCACAAAGTCCTTGATGTCACCCGTCTTCGCAACATGCGTACCACCACAGAACTCGATGCTGGTACTCCGCCATCTTGGATTCTCCAAGTCCTTGGTAACATCGTCAACATCAAACCCCAGTATGACCAGTCGCACCGGATCCGGGTAAGCTTCTCCAAAGACCGCACGAAGGCCGGGGATTTTGAACCCGGACTTGAGGTCAACGTCCTTGCTGTATACTCTTACATTCCGCTTGATCCAATTAATACTCATAGATTCAATCTTCGCAAGTTCTGGCAGTGCAATCTGAGCTTTATGTGAAAAGTCAAATCGTAGTTTGGTGGGAGCCACGAGAGAGCCTTTTTGATCAATGTGTTCCCCGAGCACTTCACGGAGGCAAAAGTTAAGGATGTGTGTAGCGGTATGATTACTACGCAGTGGCCACCTGCGTAGTTCATCGTATGACGAAACAACTTCGTCCCCGACACTCAATTTGCCATACTTTAGATGGCCCGTATGCAGGACATAGCCGCTGTAGGCCTGGACGTTCGTCACTTCAAAATCGCATGTGTCATCGATGACGATGTTTCCTGTATCGTACTCCTGACCTCCTGCTTCCGCATAAAAACTCGTCCGGTCAAGCAGGATTCCAAAATTAGCATCGTCAGGAATGTTAGCAGTGGATCCGAGGAACTCGCGGTTGTAGTAAATACCCTTCACTTTGGCAGTGATGTTTCCAAGTTCTACAAGAGACAGCGAGGTTCACGAATCGATGTTAAACACGAACGGACAGCGCTCACGATATTTGGGTGAATCGTCGGTTTTAGGTATTGCCTCGTTCTTCTCTAATGCTGCAAGGTCATGAACATCGAGCTTGACATACTCTGTCTTGTCCCTCTTGAATGTGCCCTTGCTTGCCTCCTTTGATCGCTCCTGCGCAGCTTCAAACTCCTTCTCATTGATAGCAAGGGAAAGTTCTTGGGCCATAAGACGCGTCAAGTCAACCGGAAAACCAAAGGTGTCATACAGGCGCCAGACATCGGCGCCGCTAAGTTCATTGGAACCAGCCTCCCTCGCACGAGTGGCATATTGGTCGAAAAGCTTCTCGCCGCGGTCCAAAGTACGTGAAAAAGATTCCTCTTCTTCATCAAGAATCTCCTTGATTTCCTCTTGTTTCTTTTGAAGTTCTGGGAAGACATCTCCCTAGAATACGATAAGGGTGTCATCAGTGTTCAAAGGGAGAAATCGCATACCATTTGTTCGACAACGACAGGCATCAGAGATGAGAAGAACGAGCCGATAGGAGCTCCGAGTTTCTTCCTAACATATCGACAGCCGCGGCGGAGGATGCGACGGAGGACGTAACCCCGACCAACGTTGTTTGGCACACCCCCATCGCTCAGGGCGATTGAAAGAGTCCGCACATGATCAGCCACAACGCGGTAGGCAG
>JBBPKB010000044.1:0-24910 GCA_038089035.1 Boletellus dicymbophilus
CTGCACTGTGGTGAGAGTGGCAATACTTGGGGACAGTCGCAAGAGTGCCTTCAGGACATGTTAGAGCCTCTGCAAGGTCCTAGCAAGTACTGGATGTGGAAACAGAAAATCCCAGGAAATCCTGGCAAAGATTGTACCCCTGTATGGTCAGTGGAATCCACCTAACAGGGGTCTAAAAGGTCCGAGATCCAGTGCATGCCGCTAAGCATTTTCCCACCTGGTCACCCACACATGCCCATGCATTCCAAGCACTCAAAGAGCTCCTCCTCAGCCCACATTGTCTCACCACCATTGATCATGACACCCCAGGTAATAACCACATATTCCTGACCTGTGACGCATCCGACTACCACACCGGCACGATCCTCTCCTGGAGCAAAACCTGGGAAACAGCTCATCCAGTCACCTTCGACTTCTGGCAACTTCATGATGCCGACTCAACTACCCTGTCCATGAAAAAGAGCTACTTGCTATCATCAAGGCCCTCAAAAAATGGTGCATTGAACTACTTGGAGCACCAGTCCAAGTCTACATGGACCACCGGACACTGAAGAACTTCCATACCCAATGCGACCTCTCATGGTGCCAGGCCCGTTGGTCAAAATACATCTCACATTTCGACCTCTCCATCAACTATGTACCAGGAGACCACAACATTGTCGCTGATGCACTAAGCCACACATGGCTCCCTCCCAGCTCTGAGGAACTGTACTCTGCCTTCGCCACCGCCCTCACTGCCCTCACCTCTCACCCTAACCCACAACCCCTATCTCCTGACCCCACCATCCTTGCCTCTCAACCCAATCCCAAACTCCTCTATTTTCTGCCTCACCCATGACACCCTTGGCCACTTCGGCTCCAGCAAATCATATGTGATACTATGTAACTCCTTTTACTGGCTCTGCATGAAATCTGACCATTACAGCTTACCTCCCCTCCTGTCCTGAGTGCATGTGCAATAAACATCTCTACACACGCCCTGCCCTTACACCCCTTGCTGGTGCCTGACAACCATGGCGACTCTATCGCCATCGACTTTATTGGCCCACTCCCAACTGATGACACTTGCAACACCATCATCTCCATCACCGACCACCTCCACATAGACCTACGCCTCATCCCTTGCAAGAATACCACCACCACTTGCGAACTTGCTGAATTATTCTTTGACCATTGGTACTGCGAAAATGGCCTTCCCCTCGAAATTATCTCAGACCGCAATAAGCTCTTCCTTTCCAAATTCTGGCATGCTCTTCACAAACTAACTGGTATTGAACTCAAGCTCTTGACTGCCTACCACCCACAATCAGATGGTGTTAGTGAACAAACAAACAAAATGGTCACATAGGCCCTTTGTTACTTCGTCAACCACCACCAAAAAGGCTGGGCCAAAACACTCCCCTGCATCCGCTTCAATCTCATGAATATGGTGAACAACAGCACAGGCTATTCCTCTTTCTAGCTTCACCTCGGCCGCTCCCCACACATCCTTGTTGAATAAACTGGATTTCACATGATATGTCATGTGACATTCTACAGAATGTTCCAGGATATTCTATAGCATTCTATTGCTTATCCAATCATATTACAAAGAATGATATCATGCTTATCAAGCATGTTACAAATCATACAGTCATGATCACTAATGTATGATATCATTATGATATCATTACTACATATGATGTCACTATGACATCATATGGAATCTTCTAGAATGTTCTTTCTAGAACATTCTAGACTCATATGTCCTTATATGGACATTTACTTAGGTGTATACAGACATTTATTTAGAGTTTCTGACTTTGAATATTTAGATCGGAGCCCTAATTAGTAGTATATAAACCTGGCCCTTATGGCCTGTACTATAAGCTGATCAGCTATAAAGCTGAATATATTTCTTTCATCCTCACCTCTCTCACAGAACTAGGGCAGATACCTTGCAGGGACACTACCTAGATTCTCTTTCAAGACTCTACACTTCTTACCTCACCAACAAGTATGTTTCCTTACTTGTTAAATCACCTTTGTCTATCCTCTGCCCTGATCTTCTGTACCACGGGTTCGGGTTGCACCTCAGATTGTGAAAGAGTACTGAGGCTATATGCCTAATCCTTCCAGCATACTCTTTCAATCCTTCCTCCTTTCCTGTCCTCACTGCAAACTCCCAACCCCGACACCCTCACCGCTGCCGACCTCCTCACTCAGATCCAACAATACACCACTGACACCCAGGATCATCTGCTCTTTGCCAAAACCCAAGCCATCAAGGCTAACACTCACCAGTCCCCTGACCCCGCCTTCTTGGTGGGCGACCAAGTCCTCTTCTCTACACGCAATCGCCGCCATGACTACATCTCCCGTGGCGACAATCGGGTCGCCGAATTCATCCCACGATACGACGGACCTTACCGTATCACACAAGCTCACCCCGAAACTTCTACCTACACCCTCGACTTGCCTCCCACGGCGTGGACCCACCCCACCTTCCACGCTAGCCAACTTCGCCGCTTTTTCCCAGACGACGGCACCACCTTCCCTTCCCGACACCGGCCCCGCCCGGACCCTATCATGACCGCCGATGGCTTACAGGAAGCCTTCATCGACCGCATCATCGATGAGCGACGTGTCGGCCGTGGGCGACAATACCTTGTGCGGTGGTGCGGCTACGGTCCTGCGGACGATGAATGGCTTACGCACAAACAACTTCGCGATTGCGAAGCCCTCGACCGATAGGTGTAACGTACCGTTACCTGTTACCTTCGGCATTCGGCATTCGGCATTTGGCATTACCTTTCTGCATTCCTTTCCTATCCCTGCTCCGCATTCCTTCCCGCATTCCTTTCCCGCATTCCTGTTATGCCACACCTCTGTCCTCTACATATATATAGCCGACCGCTCCTGTATCGTAGACCCTCCCCCCCCCGAATCGATACGTTCATCACGCTCTGTTATGTTCGAGTGTTCCCCTAGCGGATTCCAATGATAATGGGACATGGTGATATGGCGCAGTCCAGCAGTGCTGTTGCCTTACTTGCTATTGTCTTGCCAATGACTTCTCTGTGCTTCACTTGGGTGAAAAAGTGTGATCATCGCTGGTACCACTTTCATAAAAACTCAAAAAACAAAATGTTCCTAGCATATGTATGTACACACCAAGATGAACCTTCCCGAACAGCAGTGGCAAATACAGATATTATGTACATCAATTCTAGAATATATAGGAGCCAATGAAAGATTGGATCTACATGTATTCACTATCCCCAAAATCCGTTTTATCAGTGATACTAGACCGGTTTCTCACAACTACGAGTGCCGCGAGGACTGACGCTAGATGCCACCTATTATCGTGTCAGCTCGGGGAACGTCACCATCATGGTCTCAGTCCCCTTGCACAGCTGTTGTACCATCTGCTTCGCTCGGGGTTATTGAAGCTCGAGGCCGGAGCACCTTGGTCCGCTTGTCTTAGTCTGTAAAGACTAGGTACTCATCAGCATTACCACATTCCATAAGAATTAAACAAACGCACTCGTATACTGCGACAGAAAGGGGAATCGATGCAGACACCATCGAGGCGAGGAACGATGTGCCGAGCAACGCTGGGCGAACGGCCGCCTTGGCACCTTTGCGGAGGAGCTCCTTCCAACGACTAATTTGCGGTAGCACAATACCGAGACCTTCTTCCGACAGTTCCCCGTCGATAACTTTAATCATTCTCTCGAACACGATTTTGAGATCGTCTAGTACAAGATAAGTTATAATTGGATTTGCCTTCAGGAATCTCACCCCAGTTCTGAGACGGCGTCGACGTGTACCTCTTGACAAGCGTTCCAGAAAGAACTAAATATTTCAGTCTATCGTATCCCACTGTCTCGCGAATACGTTGTCGCAACATCTCTTGAAAATAATTAGTTCCGAAATCACGACAAGGTGGATGCGAACCGGTGAGACTTGCCATTGTGTGCTAAAAGACGGAGCGCACATGCGGGTCCTAGTATCATCGAAGAGGGTCGCCAGACGGGCGGCCTGGGTGCAGAGTCTCTTGACTCTGCGAGTGGTTGCCTTTGGGCCTCATCAAGGTGTGTTTGGCTTGCCGACGACGAGGGACTCTCCGGAAGAAGCATCTCGATAATACTGCTCATCCGCTCACCGATGGCATCTGAGCCATACACTATAAAGTCACAACGTCAGGAAAATTTTCCAGGGTGACACCAGTGCTTACCCGTCTGAGATAACGCAAATAAGGTTGCAACCCCCACTTTTTGATCCTTCCAATCCGGCTCAAGTAGATATTTTAAAGCCGTACTAACAAGTTCTCCAACCAAGAGATCGTTCCACTCTAGGGGGCTTATCAGCTACGAGTGGACGTAGACAACCGCTCGAACTAACCAAAGGACCGTAATATCTCGAAACCCATCCGGGTCTCATTTGTTTCATGCTTTGTAAATTTCGTAATCAACAGAGTGACGATGCTGGATATCTTAATATTTCGTCGAAGGTTGGCTGGCTCAAATGAATTAGTATGCAAATGCTGGGCTGTTCAAGTAACTGGATAGTGCTTTACCACGTTGCATCAGCGCTCCGAAGATCAGGGACCCTTTTACACCGCAAATAGTACCATCAAAATAGTTGTATTGTAACATATGGACAATATTTTTTGAGAGGGTTTTGTTGTCCTCGATATCCTCCTCCATTTCCTCTGGTGAGATTCTCAGCTAAACAAGTCCTATCACAAATTATTTTACTTACGACCGTTCAGACAGATCAACAATGAATATGCAGCAAGAAGCGCTTTCTTCTCTTGGCACAGCTGGTTGATGAAGATACCCAACAGGTTAATGCTGAGGAGATAAACACGGACGGACCGAGCTAAGAGTGATAAGCTTATATCACTTGTTTCACAAAAGTCAAACTTACAGTCACATAGCTTCAGAATGGCTAACGTCGCAGCGGTACGCTCTCGAGCATTACCCCTCCGAATAGAGTGTGTCAGGGCTACAATGAATTTTTTCTGCGTTTCGCTCAGCAGAAAAATATCAATATCTGCGACAACGGACGTCACTGCTGTACCTCATAAGAAACATCCATATGAACATAACTCACTGAGGCCGAAAACTATATTTAACTTTTCTTGATCATCTTCAGTAGCAGCACTCCCTTTCTCAGCAGCACGAACGCTGAAGCTGACCGCAGCCTCTGCGAGATTTGTTCGAACCCGTGTATTTTGAATGTCCAGTTGATCTAAAATGTGGCACGTCAGAAATGGTGCACGAATCACGTAGTATACATCCTACCCAGTTTATTTGGATCACAGAGGATGAGTAATATTTGAGCCGCAAGAGGACCGACTAGCCGTTCGTTTCTGGACGCAAGCCTCCTGACCCTAAGTTTCACTGCAGAACACACATCTCTCGCTGTCACCTTTTGTCACCGCAGATTCCCATATTTCGCTGCTGGAAATCCTTACCTTCTGGAACTTTTTCGGCCAACCGTGCTAGTGTTCTCACCATTCGCAACGCAGCAGTTAAAAGGTGCGTGTCTAAAAATAATGACATCGCTCAAGCTGTATTCCTCACCACAGGTTATCCCCTTACCACGATCCAACAGTATCCAGAAGAGCCTAGAGAGACGTGGATCTAAAAAGAATGGTATACATTCACGTATTCATAACCATAGGTGTAGGCTTACTGCCAGTTAATATCTGCGTTTTAATGGGAAGGGCCGGAAGGCCAGGGAATACACAATGCGGCCACGGGTCTCCGAGGCTCTTGATCGTAATTTCTTGAGAGGCCTCTGATGAATCCTGAATTAGTTTCTGGTGCGCAATAACCACTAACGCACCGCACTCCAATAAGCAGCTCAGGCCTTCCATTGCCTGAACAAAACTACTTCCCAGTTCTCTAACCATCATCTTATCGAATGACTTTACAAGAGCTTCCAACGTGTCGTGGGTGAGAATGTGCTTTTGCAAAGCCTGGTGGTTCGTCAAAGGTCTCAAAACGGCAGTTACTCGATGATCGTCCTGGTGCTCAGGTTCGCGCAGAATAGTAAGGAGGCCTTGTTTTGCATCATCAAGTAGATCTGGACGAAGTTTAACGCGAGCCTGTGGTATAAAGTGTTCATCTGGATAATAAGCTGTATGCGTCCTGGATTGTGTGCTAAAGACGAAGCACTCACGGGCCTCATAAAATGCGACAATGGCGATGAGCCTAATGAGCGACGCACAACTACGATTGTCGATTAGACTAATGAGCCTGTCCTGCCACCCTGGCACTTTCGTAATACTTTCCTTTCCCTCCTCTGAGGGCAAAGGCAATGTAGTTATCAAGCAAATTGAAGAGGAAAAGACAGCTTACTGGATCGTAACATGAATAACAATTTATCTAAATATATTAGTGCAACTTCTTGACCACCCAAATTAGCTATCAGACGTTCTGCGGCGCTGTCATCGAACAATCCGGTCTCCCAAAGTTGACTATCCAGCTCCATATCAGGGTTTGTGTGTGTGATCGACAGATCAAAGTCCTTTCCCAAGTATGCCTTTGGCTTATATGCGTTTGCATACAGAATGGAAGCATGGACTTTTTGACCAGGCATGACACGACGTGGTTGCGACCGATGAAATCTATACAGCATAAGATCAGCAATACATAATAAGACACCAGTTATCTCACCGATAGGCGTAGTTACTGGCACCACTAAAAAATACTTGATGTTTTATGGGCAAATATTCCAAGACCCACCATCCGAAGTTCATGGATTTACTAGTGCCCCCATCAATATCATCTGGAACCCAGATTATGTCCGTCGACCGCAGACCGAGGCCACACGCTGCCGCTTCTCGACGCATCCATAACAATGACACATTTCCAGCATGATAGAGTTCTCCAGGCCTGGTTTTACCGCCTCTGTACCAAAGTCAATCAGCACCAGAAAGATAACTTTAAATTACACTCACACGTCAGAGTGGCTGCCCGCAAACCAGACTTCCTTGATGTCAGTGGTTCTGTTCTCCTTTCCGCTCAGATAAATAAGTCACACTGTCTGTCGTGGTAAATTTGGGCTATTCGCTCACCGCACGCATATTATCTCCTGTCATTGGGGAGGGATTAATGCACATACCATCCAAGTCGTATATCATTTCCTGAAGATATTCTGGCATGAACTTGACTCGAAACTCGTCGAGAGCAAGCGCATGTCGAAAATGACAAGCATGCGCCGCAGAAGAAATTTTTGAAAGGGAATCATCCCTTCCTAGAAGGCCCACAGAGGAAACAGTATCCCTAGTGAAGATCAGTTTTTACATCGTCTGAATAAGGTATAAATGTATTTGTAAAATTACCATACTCCGATAAAGTGCACCCTCGCGTTCTTCCGCGAGAATGTATTTTTGAATTCTCTTGCGAGCTGCCGATTGTCCGATTGTCCAGAACGACTCGCTTCATAGTAATCATAAGCACTGCACGACCTGTTTGTCAGATTCACGCAAGTTACTGTTTGCAATAGCAATCACTTACGTTTCGACATGTTTCTCCGATAGCATCCTTATCAATCCAACCTTTTACACATATTCATTTCCAGACCAAAACAACTTGCATATCCCGTACCTCATATATCATCCCCGCAAGAATCCGAACTTGATAAGCACCCCGAGAAAAACCTACAATATTATCAATTATGCTAAAATACTTGATGAAGAAACCTAATTCACCAAAGAGGTATATCTGATCGCCTTCTTGATATGTTCGTGTTAGCCATCCATAAGCGTCCTTGATAGATTCCGCTACATTCCTACCATAGGGTATTGTTATTTATGCCGCTAAGAAAAGGACGATGGGAAACACCATGCAACAGCCATGTCAAGCTTCTTCAAGACCGCTTTCCGTACAGGATTGAAAGTTCGCAGCAATCTCGAATGTGTACCGATTCCGCTGGAATAGTATACATCTTGCTTCCGTCCCTTCATTTCTGGCAAGACCGCAGCAAGCAGTTTCAAGACGTTGGTATTCTGACAAGGAAGTGAGTCGATAGGTATTACAAACGAATAAAAAGAGAAAATGTTACATTCCAACCAAATTCATTAGAAGTACCGTCAATGCACACGACAAGATTCCTTCCGCTCTCTGTATTCTGTTCAATGTTGCACAGGGTACATCTGGGGAGCGGAGAGGACGACTCGCTGGTAGGGGACGAAGAACTAGGACCCGACATATGACACAGAGCAAGGAGTCGAGGCGAATGTCTATTGCACTCAAATAGTGTGAGAACAAGGCCATGAGGTTGCTATCGACTCTCGGCTAGGGCACTGTGGGTCCATGAGATGATGAGCATTGTGCCAATTACAGTGATGATGGCAGTGCATAATATGGCCTGTCTCACTTGAGGATGTCGAGAAAAGTAATTCATAGTTTCGTTAACTTAGTATACAGGAAATGGATCATACCGCATGCGGCATGTCTTTTCACAAGAATATAAGTTTTTGGGATCGCAGCGCTTCTTCGGATGGGCCACACAGGATGTGGAGGGCTCTTAAAATAGCACTGCTCTTCGGGTGAATCCTCAGGGGACCCAGCTGCCTGGACGGTGGACCCCGACTTACTTCAGGAGATATATATGCCGGATATCTCCCATGCACTTGTCGCGACATCAAAAGCGAAGCCAAGTTTTCAACTGAATCCTAATGCCAATGTCATGCGTTGCAAGTTCCCTATGTCCCCTTTTTTATGGATGGCAAGTCGCCCAATGTTCGTTGACCGTCTCGTGCCTACAACTTTGCGATCGCCGTGTTAAGTTGCGAGCACTGCCAAGCAGGTAGTCCTCTCCGAAGGGCCTGCATGGGACAACGTACACATGTGTGTAACATATGCTGGTAACCACCAAATAATGGTCATTTTTGAAATGGTACATGAAAAGGTAATAACACATCGTAGTTATGTATGTACAAAATCGATCAGCCTGACCCCAGATTACCGTACTGTAAGAACTACACATCGACCAAGGGAAACCGCCCCGCTTGGGTATTATTCTGAAGTTCTGCCAACTCCTTGACAGTAATGGCGAACTGCCCTATCAGCTTCTCAATCCTATTCGTGGCTGTATCAATCCCGGGCAAGAATAAAAGGCGATTATGGAAGGTTCGGACTTCCGACTGAATCCGAAATTTGTACAATTTCTCATAGACTTCCAGTGCGAACTTCACGTCCTCAGAGGTAATGAGCCTCGGTGCCAGGATGAAGAGGATCTTCATGACATAGACGAGGCTAACAACATATGACATGTAGTCCTTTAAATTTGGTTTACTAAAGAAACTGTAAGATTCACCGTGAACGGCAAGTAACATCTACTAACCGTTTAGCAGTCGAGGTATCCTCCAATAGTGCTGGATCCCTGCATGTCTCATATAACACTACTTCAAAATATTGAGTATTTGGCTTACGGGTAATCAAAAGTTTCCACACTGTCATAAACCCCAAGATAAGATACATTTAACAGAGTTGCTTGTAAATCATCTCCTAGAAGAATCTTGGCAACGTCAAGTACCGTAGCATGGAAGAACAACTTCTTACCTTCTGCGGATCGTTAAAGTTCCAAACCCGTACAACATCCTCATGTACGATTTGTAATCGTTCTTTAGCATTCTCACTAGAAACCACCAAGGATAAGTCGAACCAGTATCCTACGGCGGCACTTAATATCACAGTGCTTTCAACAAGCATCAACTTACTATGTTTCTCCAGTCTACAAACGCGTGAGACTGGCTCGAAAAACTATCGTGTGAGACTTACGCTATAGTCAATTTAACCTTCTCCTCGATACTCCCTCGTAGAGCCATTCTAGCGGCAATCATTGGTGCATCACGCATGATGTTCAACTTCTCCCTTACAACGAGTGGGTCGACTACAACATTCCGTTCGATTTCCAAGGATGTAGTATAGATTAACTTCGAAATCGTTTGCTCCCATCCGGGACCGTTTTCTGCTGGAACACCATCAATACAATACGAATGGGTGAAAAAATACACACTAGAAACAGCCACCCATGATATGTTAGCTCCTGCTACTTGTGTAAGGGGTTCGACGCAATACTTGTCAAGAAACAAGGATCTCTGACGTTCCAAGGATCTTTTTGCATGCTCTGTACTACCAGTACTAACAAGATCGGAACATAGGAATTTGTCCACCAGGTCGAGTTTTGTTAGTACAATAACGACTGGGACTAATAGTAAATTGGTGAAATAATTTACAGGGTTAGAAATGCTGTCATTCATTAATCATGTATGTTACGCACCATCCCCCCAAACATCTTGCCTCTTTTTCAGGAACTCTTCCATGACAGGTTCAAGGAGTGGTCCTTTCCCAATCGGAATGGCAAGACATATCCTGAAGTCTTTTCTTAGCTTCATTCGGATCAAGATGGGATGACTAACCAAATAGCGTGTAGTCTATCTTTCCTATCCATCTTTTGTCGATTCCTGATGAACCGCATGATCGTCTCCATGTACGTGCTTTCGCCTGCCTCAAACTCCGCTTCATGATAAACAAAGTATTCATTGTCCTTTGGAATGAGCTCTTCGTTAATGTCACCTAGACCACCAGAGTTCCTGGAAGCCTCCTAGCGGAAATGTTTGCAAAGGGGATTATGCGGGTGAAAGCGAAAGTACCAAGCCCTCAATACTGAATAATTTTCGAATTAGAGTAGACCTCCCGGCGCCCGACTGAAATTTGGTCAGCATGATCATTGCTGAACATGCGGAAAGATAAAATCACATTTCCTATGATTAAAAGTCGGAACCTTCAAGTGATCAGCCTAATCCATCAATACACCACTGAAGTGCTCACCGGGGACACATCTCGAGGACTTGACTGATAATTGATGGAAACGGGAATATGTGTGATTGAATTCCACGAGTTGGGGTCAAACAAATCCCGACGATGATGTTAATATCCTTGCAGGACATGAAGTACACTTCGAAACCAAATGTGAAAAGACGTTGAGGAAAGAAAGAGAAATAGCTTGCCTTTCCTTCCAGGATAACGGCTACTGCGTGCCTCACTATTCACTTTGCCCATTTCCAATGCGATATTAAGAGAACGAGTCCGAAAAAGATATTTGTACCGTATCGATACAGCCAGCTGGTCATCGACAGACAGCTTGCTGAAGTAAAATTAGATTCACGAGTCAAACCCACTAAATTACCTCACAGTGG
Organism: Boletellus dicymbophilus; assembly: GCA_038089035.1. Taxonomy (NCBI): domain Eukaryota; kingdom Fungi; phylum Basidiomycota; class Agaricomycetes; order Boletales; family Boletaceae; genus Boletellus; species Boletellus dicymbophilus. Next base: position 11,204 of record JBBPKB010000044.1, read on the forward strand.
TGGATTAAAATCTTCGATGTGGCTAAAGACACGGTCGCCCAGAATCTCCCTTTTAAAGTCTCCATACTTGAAGACGATCCCCACCAAGGCCTTGCGAGACGTATGCTTGACAGCGATATCTGTGAAGAAAACATTGTTTCGCTTGGCTAATGCGACATGCAAGCTAACATTTTACCTGAAATATAGATGAAGCCTTCAGGCTCGAGCTCGGGCTGTTCAGCAGGCATGGCAGAGTCAACTCGACTCGGAGACGCTCACTGACTACTGGTTCAGGAACTTAGTCAAAGGGCAATATTATTGCAAACAGCAAGAATTTACAGGATGTAACGATAACAGATTATGTAACTATTTGTCCGTAAATTACGTAAAATTTGGCTTACCGGCGGAGGCTAGTGAAGCCACTTTCTGTACAGCCTATTTCCCATCCCTTATTTTTGGCAAGATCGCAATGAGCGATTTCAACACGTAGGTAGTAAGACTGGTGACCAGATGTCGAATGAGGCTACGAACCTTCGGAGCAAGCCGTCGATAGCATTAGACTGGACGACAAAATAATTTTACCATCCGATATTCCTCGTATCCTCTCGGCTAGCACACAGTGCTAGACAATAATATCCAATCATGTCGCATGATGTAGTGCTTACTGTATTATTACAGCTGGTCAGCTTGGGAGTGTAAGAAACAGAATTCATTATAAATGAGGTCTAGTCCTACAATGTGGGTCCACTGCCGGCTGGCCCATCAGGAATGTTGGCATGCGCAGCAGAAGGGATTTTTTTGGCTTCATAATGCCTTTTCTGAAACAATAGTTGCTTGAGGATGTCCCTTAAAGCTGTAGATTGTTATTATTCGCTTACAGCCACGGCACCCTGAAGATTTCACATTCCTTCCATACGGAAACAAAACAATCATGAATCTTCGGAGCAAAAGCCTACAGCAATTAGTTACTGTCATTGTTTGGAAAAATATCGAGAGAGAGAATCGATACTCAATTATGATTCTACGTTATATGCTGTAAAATCACCTTCGAGCATGTAAGCTCCCGTCAGTGAAACCTTTGCCGGAGGCTTCGGTGACAAGTGTTTCAGAATCACTAACAACAATGGCCCTGGTGTTTTATGCGAATAAGTACAGGTGGACATCGCAATTCCTTGTGTAGCCTCAATATCCATCTTACATGCCTTCTTAATGCTTCAACTGGCGGTGATTAGTAAGCTAATAGTACTGTCGTGTCATTTCGATCGATTCGTTTGTAGGCCTGAGGGTGGTACCGGGAGTTGGCCCGGAGGATCGTGATGCATGATGTATGTTATTTTGTCTTTCAGGTCAACTCGCATCCATTTACCTGTTCAGTGATTATGAATATCAACCTGAACATATTCAGGTACGCAGTGCCGCGCACAATGATCGGGTGTGGCGTGCATACCTTTTACTTTGTAACACTCCACAGTAAAATGCACATTCATAGTGTGAGTCGGAGCTCGCGCTATCCTCGCAGTGCCCCAATGGCACCTGAGTCCATTGCTCAATGGATATTCATTTTCATCGCACATATATCTGTCTCTGTCTGGGCCATTGTGCATTCGATCCAGGGGAAGCTTGACTAGGTCACCGCACAGAAGACCTCGTTACTGGTACTGCTCTGATCTTCCATATGCGGCACGAAGTGGGTCCATGGGATACGCATTGTAGTCACAAAGACAATGCTGTGAATAAATTATCATAATGCTAACTTGATGTTGTCACCGAAAAAATTATTTCATAGTTCCTTTATACATGAAGTACTGATTCTGTCTATATATATTTTTGTTCCCAATGGAGGGAACGTGAATTCTTCAAGGTACCGTGACTGTAAGCGAATAATCTACAGGTTCAAGGCACTTCCTCAAACATTGTTCCAAAAAAGGCACTGCTAAGCCAAAATCTCGCCTTCTTCTGCCAGAAGGACTTGTTGTGTATGCCAACATTCTGTTGGCAGTGGGGACCCACGTTGCAGGAACTAGACCTCAAAGTTTATAATGAATTGCTCTTCTCACATTCTAAAGCCGACCGACTGTACTTGGACCCACTATGTGTTAGCCGAGGGGTAGTCCTTTGACTAAGTTCCTGAATCAGTGTTCGAATCGAGTCGGTGCAGCCATGCCTGTTGGATAGCCCGAACCTGAATCCGAAGGCTTCGTCCACATTCTGGGTAAATTGTTGCTCTCGCACGTCGCGTTAGCCAACAGAACCAATAATTTTTTCGCAGATATCGCTTTCAGGGTCCAACAGAATTCTGGCAAGGTCTTGAAGGAAGTCATCTTCAAGATTGGAGACTTTAAAATGGAGCTTGTGGTCGACATCTCTCGTGGTGGTAGACACGAAGAAGTATTTGCCCCGCCGCGGTGATGCTGTCTAGCACATCTGCCTCAGGAATCTAATTTTATTCCAGTGAAGTTTCTGTCCATGACCAGTTGAACATATCGATACGGTACAAATATCTTCTTTCGACCCGTCTTTTTTGTTCCGCCCTGGAAATGAATCAGGTGATTAGTGAAGCATGTGGCGACGATCTAGGAAGGAGAAGTAAGCTATATCTCTTTTTTTCCCCGACATTTTTTACACTTGGTTTCGAAGCGTATTCATGTACCGCGAAGGTATTGCGGTTATCGTCGGCATTTATTCGACTCCCCGCCAAGGTTCATTCGATGGCCCGTTGACCTCAACTAGTGGGATTCGATTATCCCCCACCACTAGTCATTTTGTCGAAACTTCAGACAAAGCACCGTCACCCCAAATCATCGGTCAAATCCTAAAACTATGCCTTCGGTGAGCATTTTACTGTTACATTGATGGATTGGGCTAATCGCTTGAAGTTTCCGACTCTTAATCACAGGAAAAGTAATCTCATCTTTGCGCACGACCAGCAATGATCTCACTGACTTAAACTCCAGACTGGTGTTGGGAAATCTACTCTAATTCGAAAAGCATTCGGCATCGAGGATGTTGTGAGTTCCCTTTTTCCTATGCGGGCGAAAAGTTGAGCATCGAGCGTGATGGACCAGCGATTATCGCTGGAATGGCTCTGCGGGGAAGTATCGAGGAGAAGGTTAACTTCACCATAGGGTAAGCCCCCTATGATCATTTTAGAGCTAGTCTTACGCCATTGTAGCATTGTGAAACGTAGTAAGTTTTTTTGTTTACTAAAAGTGGTGTGGTGTGTTAGATGATGCTTCAGGATACTGGAGCAGAATCACCCTTGGCAGCACTTTTTTAACTCACACAGACCAGTTACTGCCTACAACGGAAACCCGTCAATTAGACCCCCACCCCACCAGGTACCTCTCCATGTGGTCTGAATGTGGCCTCGAAGAGCCTCCTGCGTTTATCGTAGCCTTCGCAAGTGCTTCTCACGGAGTCCCCTCGTGGCGCGTATGTGGCCTCGCACCACTACCTTTTTGACCGTACGACGATGACGGTGGCAATGGCACGAGCAACGAGATGGTACGCCCCCATTGCAACAACACCGACTGCGAGGGCGAGAACCACGCAACGGTGCATTCTCAGTATAGATCATGCGGCTTTAATAGCAGTGCCATAGAGTACCCCCACAATAACAACGATGGCGAGGGCGAGAGCAGTGTGACACTACTACACTTGCCCGTGCTCTCGCGCCTCGTCTCGTCCCCGCGACCTCGCGCCCTCTCGCCATCGCCTCTCCCCCACCCCACGGCCCGCGTGCGCTCGCCCCCTCGCAGGGAGAACGGGCGTGTCGTTGGCGCCGTCGCCACCCTTCGCCCACACGCCTCTCTCGTCCCCGCCACCCTGCGCCCTTGCGCCTCGCCTTCCTCCCTTTCGGCGATCCGCGCGCACCCACACGCGTCCTCGCGCTTCATCTTATCCCCACCACCGCGTACCCTCCAGCCCTCGTCTCCCTCCCCTACCCTCGTTCCCCCCTTCCACGACCACCCTTGGTGGCAGTTTTCCGGGATGCTCGGGACCTCTTAGGGTTTTTTTTTGCAGGCATGAACCAACCTCTCAGGAGGCATGAAAGGGAGGCGAAGGGGGCATAAGGGGGGGCCGAGCGGGGTGAGAACAAATGGATTGAGAGTGGAGCACGAATGGGGCACGGGTGGGGCACGAGCGAGGCCAATGAAAGATTCAAAGGCGAGAGGCCTCAATGAGGCAGGGTCAAGAAGACTAGTTGCTGCCTACAAAGAAAACCCGTCAGGAAGACCCTTATTTCTCCCGAAAAGTGCTGCCTGAGGTGCTTATATACGCCTTGGAGTCAGATTTAAGTGCCTTTTGGCGCTCGTTGCGCACTGAAGAATTCATGTCTCTTGTTCCCACCCACTTAACTGACTACTTCAATAGAGAATCAAAATAGGTTATACACATATTTCATTTTGTATGATATACTACACAGTACTTCCAATACACACATCTTATTGTTGTAGTTTGCGGTGCACAAGAGCACCACTCTTGATTATGTAATGGCTGCGACCACTGCAATCCCATAACCCCTCATAACCCATACACTAGCCTCTCTCCCGATGGGTATGGGTTATGAGAGGTTCGACTGTATAATATAAGTGTGCACCAAGATGAGCGTGCCTGAACAGTGGCAAGTACAAATATTACATTAATTTATGGATTCTAGAGCATATGGGAGCCAATGAAAGATTGGATCTGTATGCGTTCACTATCCTCATAATCCCGTTTTATTGATACTGAGCCGGTTCCTCACAACTACGAGTGCCACCAGGACTGACGCTAGGCGCCACCCATTGTCATGTCGACTTGGAGCGCATCACCATTATAGTCCTCAACCACACCCTCTTGCACAATTGTCGTAACATATGCTTTGTTCAGGTTATTGGAGACCAAAGCATCCCGGTTTTCCTGCCTTATTCTGTAAAGACTAGGTGCTCATCAGTATCATCATATTCCATGAAAATCAAACAAACACACTCGTATTTCGCGATAAAAAGGGGAATCGATGCGGACACCGTCGAGGCGAGGAGTGATGCACCGAGCAATGCTGGGCGAATGGCCGCCTTTGCACCGTTGCGGAAGAGCTCCTTCCAACGACTAATTTGGGGTAACACAATATTTTGACCTTCTTCCAACAGTTCCCCGTCGATGACTTTGATCGTTTTCTCGAGTGTGATTTTGAGATCATCTTCAAAGGCAAGTCAAAATTTGGTTTCCCTTCAAGAATCTCACCTTGGTTCTGAAACAGCCTCGCCGACGTGTCAGACTCGCCGAAAAATATTCCAGAAAGAACTAAGTATTTTAGTCTGTCGTATTCCACCGTCCGACCAGTAAGATAGCGCAGCAAGCCTGGACAATACGTCACAAATTTAGCTTGGAAAAGGCGGACATGAACCGGTGATACTTGCTATTTTGTACCAAAAGACGCAGCGCACATGCAGGTCCTAGCATCGAAGATGGTCGCCAGACAGACGGTGTTTGCTGAATCCCCCGAAGAAGCATAGCGATAATTTCGCCTATCCGATGCTTATCGATGACCAGCGCTCCATGCACTATAAAGTCATAATGTCAAGGTTTTTTTTCAGGATAACACTAGTGCATACTTGACTGGGACAACGCAAATAAGATCGCGACCCCTGCTTTCTGATCCTTCCATTCTGGTTCACGTAGGTATGATAAAGCCTCATCCACAAGTTCTTCGATAAAGAAATCACCCCCCTCTATGGGGTTATTAGCTATGAACTAACATAGACAATCGGAACTTACCAAAGGAGTGGAAAGCTTCCAAGAAAATCAGGCTCATTTGAGTCTCTTTTACTTCGCACTTCGTCAACTTTGTAATAAGCAGAGTAATAGTGTTGTATTTCTTGATACTTTGTCGAAGGTTGGCTAGCTCAAATAAATCAGTACGAGTTACTGGACAATTCATATCTGTGGGTGGTCCTTTACCATGTTGCATCAGATCTTTGAGGATCTGGAATCCTTCTATTTCGTCCATAACGCCATCAAAATAGTTGTATCGCAGCATGTGGACAATATTTTCCGGGAAGACTACGTTGCCTTCAATGTATTCCTCCATGTCCTCTAGTATAATTATCAGATAATAAAGTCCTACCACCTGTAAGTCCACATACTGTTGTCTAGACAAATCGCCAATGCATATGCAGCGCGCAGTGCCCTTTTCTTATGGCGAAGCTGATCAATGAGGGCATCTAACAGGCGAATTTGGAGGAGATAGGTACGGATGATCGTGGCTAAAAATGATAAGCTCACATCATTAGTTTCATGGAAGTTGGACTTACAGTCGCATAGCTTCAGAATGGCCAATATCGCAGCGTTATACTCTCGAGTATGTCCTTTCAGAATACCATTTATCAGCTCTCGAATATATCTCTTCTGCATTTCGCTGAGCTGTAAAGCATCTAGGACAACGGGTGTCATGGTTGTATCTCGCCAGAAACACCTGTATGAACGTACCGAAGCCGAAAACTACGCTCAATATTCGCTGCCGATATTCAGCATCAAGATCTATAAGTCCAACATCTGTGTAACGAATCCCTAAGCAGACTAGAGCATCTGCAAGATTTGCTCGTATGCATGTATTGTGAATGTCCAGTTGATCTAAAATGTGACACATCAGAATATAAGACAAATCTCATAACATCTCTTACTACCTAGCTCATCTGGATCACAGAGAATGAGTAATATTTCAACCGCAAGTGGACCGACTAGCTGTTCTTCTTTCGACGCAAGCCTTTTGACCCTGAGTTTCACTGCGGAGCACACATCTTTTGCTGTCACCTGTCACCACTAATTTTCGTTGTTTGCCGTTGAGAATACTTACCATTCGGAATTTGTGTAGTCAATTGTGCCAGTGTTTTCACCATTCGTAGGGCAGCGTTCAAAAGGTGCTGATCTAAAGATGATGACGTCATTCTGGTGGTGTCCCTCGCCATAGGTTAGCTTCTTACCGCGGTCCAACAGTATCCAGAAGAGCCTAGAGAGGTGTGGGCCTAAAAATATCGGCCATCTATGTATTCGTGACTGTCTTTGGGTGTAGTCTTACCAAATATCTGCGTTTTAAAGGGAAGGCCAGGGAAGTTAGAATGCGGCCAGCGGTCTCCGAGATTCTTGATCACGATCTCCTGAGTGGCCTCTGAAGAACTGTGAGTTAGTTCCTGGCGCACGATGATCACAGGCGCACCGCACTCCAGCAAGTTATTCAGGCCTTCCATTGCCTGAACAAAACTACCTTCCATTTCACTAACCATCATCTCATCGAATGATCCCATGAGAGCACTCAACGTGTCCTGAGTGAGAACACGCTCTTGCAAAGCCTGGTGTTTCGTCAGAGGTCTTAGAAGAGCAATCACTCGATGATGATCTCGATGCTTGGGCCAAGGTTTACATAAAATAGTGGCAAGGAAGCTCTGCTTTATATCGTCAAGTAAACTTGGACGAAGTTTAGCACGAACTTGCGTAATGTATGCATCTGAATCATAGGCTGTGCCAGAATTTGTATATATCTTAAATCGAGGCGAAACACTTACAAGCTTCATAAAAGGCGGCGATGGCAACGAGCCTGACGAGTGATGTACAACATCGATTTTCGATGAGACTAATGAGCCTGTCGTGCCAGTCTGGTACTTTCCGGATATATTCTTTTCCTTCCTCTAAAGACAAATGCAATGTAATTATCAGGCAAGTTGAAGAGGAAAACGCAGCTTACCGAATCGTAGCATGAACAGCAATTTATCCAGGTATATTAGCGCAACTTCTTGACCATTCAAATTATTTATCAGATGTTCTGCCACGCTGCCATCAAACAATCCGGTCTCCCAAACTCGATAATCCAGTTTCATATCGGGACCTGCGTGTGGGACTGTCTGGTCAAAATTACTCCCCAGGGATGCTTTCGGCTTATACACATTTGCACACAAAATGGAAGCATGGATTTTCTGACCGGGAATGATAAGGCGTGGTTGTGACCGATGAAAGCTATCAGGCACGAGATCAGCAACACACAATGAAACACCAGTCATCTCACCGATAGGTATAGTTACTAGTACTGCTAGAAAATACTTGATGTTTGATAGGCAAATATTCCAAGATTCGCCATCCAAAGCTCATGGATTCACTGGTCCCCCCGTTGATATCATTTGGAACCCAGATTATGTCTGTCGGGTGCAGACCGAGGCCGCAGGCTGCTGCCTCTCGACGCATCCATAACAATGACACGTTTCCAGCATGATACAGCTCTCCGGGCCTGGTAGTACCACCTCTATGACAAGGCCAATCAGCACCAAGAAGTAAGCTAAAAGTGCACTCACACATCGGAGTGGCTGCCCGCAAACCAGACTTCTTTTATGTCAGTAGTTCTGTTCTCCTTTCCACACAGATAAATGAGCCCCTGTCACAATAAAGTCGGATTAATCCCTCACCACAGCCAAAACCTCTCCCGTCAATGTGAAGGAATCGATGTACTTGTACTCCGACGTCTTGTCCGACTCATATATCATTTCCTGTAAATACTCTGGCATGAACTTGACTCGAAGCTCGTCAAGAGCAAGTGCGTGCCGAAAATGACATGCATGTCCTACGGAGGAAATGTTTGAAAGGGATGCATTTCTTCCTATAAGCCCCACAGAGGAGACAGTATCCCTGGTGGAAATCAGTTTCTACACCTGAATATGGTATAAATGTATTAAAATTACCATACTCCGATGAAATGCACCCTCACGTTCTCCCGTGAGAATGTGTTCTTGAACTCCCTCGCGAGCTGCTTCTTGTCTGGCTGTCCAGAACGGCTCGCTTCATAGTAATCATAAGCTCTGCACGACCTATTTGTTAAACTTGTGCAAGTTAGTACAGTAGCGTCTGCTCACGTTTCGACATGTTTCTCAGACAGCATTTTTATCAATCCAACCTGAGACACATGTTCATCCCCACAGCTAAAACATTATGCATAACCAATACCTCATATACCATCCCCGCAAGAACCCGAACTTGATACGCACCCCGAGAGTATCCTACATTACGATCAAAAGTTGAACTAGGATAGTTGAGGGAGAATTCTAGCCCACCAAAGAGGTATATGTGATCACCTTCTTGATACGTTCGTACTAGCCATCCGTATGCATCCTTTATAGATTCCTCTACGTTCCTGCCATATGATATTGTTATCCTATGTCGCCAAGAAAGAGATAACGGGAAAAACCATGCAACAGCCATGTCGAGCTTTTTCAAGACTGCTTTCTGCACAGAATTGTAAGGTCGCAGCAGTTTCGAATGTGTACCGATTCCGCTGGAGTAGTATGTATCTTGTTTCCAGCCCTTCGTTTCCGGTAAGATCGCAGAAAGCAATTTCAACACGTTGGTATTCTGTCAAGAAAGTGAGCCGATAGGCATTGCAAACAAAAACGAGAGAAAACATTACATTCCAACCGAATTCATTAGAAGTACCATCAATGCACACAACAAGGTTCCTTCCGCTTTCCTTTGCATTCTGTTGACCATTGCACGGAATACATGTGGGTAGTGAAGGAGACGACACAAAAGAAGAGCTAGGACCCGACATACGATCGTCTTGAGGGACTCGGAGTCGTGGCGAATGTCTATCGCGCTCAAATAGAGCTAGAACAAGGTCATGTGGTTGCCATCGTATCTCGGCTAGCGTAAAGTGGGTCCATGGAATAAGTATTGTGCCACTGACAGTCACAAAGACAATGCTGTGAATGAATTATCATGAGTCAATGCTAACTTGAGGATGTTGTCACCGAAAAACGTATTCCATAATTCCGGTATGCACGAAGTATTAATTCTCTCTAGATTTTTTTTATTCAAACAGTGGCGGTTAAACTACTTACCATATGTTTTTATTTCGACGAACCGTCTTTTTCTTTCCGTATGGAGGGGACTTGGATTTTTCAAGGCACTCCCTCAAGCATTGTTCCAGAAAGGGCATCGTTAAGCCAAACTTGCTGTGTATGCCAACGCTCCTGATGCGCAAGCTAGCAGTGGACCCACATTGTAGAACTAGACCTCATTTATAATGAGTTACTTTCTTCACATTCTAAAGCCGACAGACTGTATTACGGTATGCACTGCATCACGCGGGACGTAATCATCAACTACTTGGACCCACCGTGTGCTAGCCGAGGGGCAGTGGTTAGATATAAGGGGCGATGTTGGATGGCAAGATTATTTTGCGGTCCAGTCTAATAGGTGTTGCCGAATAGCTATCTAAATGTGGTCTCCTGTAGCATAGCATCCTTCCGAACTGGGGTTACCACGGGGTTTTTGGAAATTTGAGCGGTTATTTAAATTTTTTCGACAAGTAGTTACAAAAGTATTATTTTATTATTTTGTAACATATCTGATGCTACTTAAGGCGCAAGCCCTTTGACTAAGTTCCTGAATCAGTATTTGAGTCGAGTCGGTGCAGCCATGCCTGTTGAACAGCCCGAACCTGAACACGAAGGCTCCGTCCACATTTTGGGTAAATCGTCGCTCTCGCACATCGCGTTAGCCAACAGAACCAATGATTTCTTCGCAGATATCGCTTTCAGGGTCCAACAGAACTCTAGCAAGGTCTTGAAGGAAATCATCTTCGAGATTGGAGACTTTAAAATAGAGCTTGTGGTCGACATCTCTCGTGGTGGTAGACACCAAGAAAAATTTGCCCCGCCACGGTGAGGCAATCTAGTGCATCCGCCCCGGGAATCTAATTTTATTCCAGTGAGGTCTCTGTTCATGACCGGTTGAACATATCAATACGGTACAAATATCTTTTTTTGACCCATCTTCTCTGTGCCGTCTTGGAAATGAACCAGGTGAATCGTGAAGCCTGTGGTGACGATCTAGGAAGGAGAAGTAACATGTATCTCTTTCTTTCCCTAACATTTTTTTCATACTTGGTTTTGAAGCGTATTCCATGTACCACAAAGGTATTGCGGTTACCATCGGTATTTATTCGACTCCCCCCCAAGATTCATTCGATGGCCCGTTGACCTCAACCAGTGGAATTCAGTTATCTCCCACCACTGGTAGTTTTGTTGGAACTTCAAACAAAGCGTCGTCACCCCCAATTATCGGTCAAATCCTAAAACTATGCCCTCGGTGAGCATTTATTGTTGCATTGATGGATTGGGCTGATCGCTTGAAGGTTCCGGCTCTTAATTATAGGAAAAGTAATTCCATCTTTGTGCACGACCAGCAATGATCTCACTGACTTGAACTCCAGACTGGTGTTGGGAAATCTACCCTAATTCGAAAAGTATTTGGTATCGGGGATGTTGTGAGTTCCCCTTCTCCTGCATGATTGCCTTCGAAAATATTTCTATTAGGAGGTTTCCGAGAACTTTGGCGGTCCAGATGACGTTAACCAAGAGCTCATCCCAAGGGACAATGAGTACTTGGTTTATCATGAAGCCAAGTATGAAGCAGGTGAAAGCATGTATATGGAGAAAATAAACCAGTTCATCGACAATCAACGAGTGATGCTGCATATGAAGGATAGACTACACGCTATTTGGTTCGCCGTTCCATTTTGACCTGAACAAGGCTGAGCAATGACTTTAGGGTATGTCTTGCAATTCCGGTTGCGAAAGAACGATTCTTTGAGTTTTGCATGGAAGAATTTCTGAGAAAGAAGGAAAACATACTGGGTGGTAGTACGTGGTATACAATAATTTACAACGTTTCGTGTCCTCTAAATCATTTCTTCGACTTATTGTTAGTCCCAGTCATTGTTGTACTGACAAAGCTTGACCTAGTGGACAAGGTTCTATATCCTAACCTTGTCGATGCAGAGGGCATACATAATGCGGAAAAAATCATAGGGGCTCACAGATACCAATTTGTTCGTGATTACTGTATAAAACCCCTCACACGGGTAGCAGGGGATGACATACCATGGGTAGCCGTCTCGAGTATGTGTTTTTTTCACTCATTCCTGTTGTATTGATGGCGTCCTAGCGGAAAGCAGTTCCGGATTTGAAGCCACGATTTCCCAGCTAATCAACACTACAGCCGTGCAGATTGAACGGTATGCTAGAGCTTACCGATTCCTTGGTGTAGGCGAGAAGTTGAACATCAAGCGTGATGCACCAATGATTATCGCTGAAATGGCTCAGCGAGGAAGTATCGAGGAGAAGGTTAACTTCACCATGTTGTAAGTCCCATATGATCATTTTAAAGCTAGTCTTACACTTTTGTAGAATTGAGAAACGTAGTAAGTTTTTGTTTACTAAAGTGGTGTGGTGTGTTAAATGATGCCCCAGGATACTGGAGCAGAATGTCATCGAAGCTTTCTATTGCGAACATTAAAGAACACTCACAAATTATACATGAGGATGTTGTACGGTTTTGGAACTTTAACGACCCACAGAAGGTAAGAAATTGTCTCTCTTTGCTATGGTACTTGACGCTGCCAAGATTCTGCTAGGGGATGATTTCAAAACAACTCTATTGGATACATCCTATCTTGGGTTCTACGACAGCGTGTATTCTTTGGATTCCATGTAAGCCAGGTGTTGAACGACTGTAATAGTGCTTGATGGGTCATACAGGAATTTAACAACAACGGAGGACAACTTGATTGGTACTACACGGTTAGTAGCTGCCGCCTATTTTTCATTCACTGACACTGCCCTTAGTCCACCAAATGTGAAGGACTTTATGTCGTACCTTGTTAGCCTCGTCTATGTCATGAAGATCCTCCGCAACCTAGCACCACTGAGGCCCATTACCTCTGAGGACGTCAATTCGGCACTGGAGATCCATGAGAAATCATACAAATTTCGCATTCAGTCTGTAATCCGTGCATTCCACGATATCTCCCTATTGCCCAGGCATGATTTAGCCATGAGTTTTATCGAAGAATCGATAAAACAGTTCCCCGTTCCTGTTAAGGAGGGGGCAGAATTGCAGGAAAACATCCAAGCAAAGAAACAATGGCTGGTGAAGATGCCACGCAGCAGCAATATCTTCCTATTTAGATGATTGATGTATTATGGTACATGTGTAAAAAAAACCTATGATTCTTTCAATTCTTATGCCATATCTCAAACCACTAAATTATAGTGCATGAACTTATTACCGTGAGACCGCATATCAATACGGATTTCACCTCGACCGTGATGAATGCATCCTTCGTTATTTTACTAACTCACATTTATTTCTTGCAAATTTACCTGTCCAGCGAATATGAATACCAACCTGTACATATCCAGGTACATACGCGCAAGTATTATGATACAGTATTCCGAGTCATGGCACAGCACACCTTCACTTTGTAACACTCTACATTGAAACGCACGTTCGTAGTGTGGATCGGAGCTCGCGGTATTCTCGTCGTGCCCCGACTCCCCGCTAAATTCTTGTTCGTGTCATCCACCAGCGTGGTGTTGTCCCGGACTAGCACCCAAGGCCGTGGCGGCTGTTACCCAGTGGATATTCTTTATTCATTGCGCATACATTCGTCTCTGTCTGGCCGTTGTGCAGTTTTTCAAGTGTTCTGGAAGCGGCCGGAAACACTGACGGATCGGACGGGCGCGAACAGGACCACGCTCTATATGAATAACGAACTATGGGGTACGGGTACAATGTGACTCCACTCTATCTAGGCGAGGCGCGACTAGATATATACTGTGATCCACATGACTGGGCCAGGTCACCGCACAGAAGACGCCGTTACAGTTACTGCTCTGAGCTTCCGTATTCGCTAGATACAAA
>JBBPKB010000045.1:0-24888 GCA_038089035.1 Boletellus dicymbophilus
GTTCTTGTCAGTCCACTTTGCACTCCATTTCTTTGTCTCACCAGCTGTAGTGGAAGCTGTAAGATTGTCCAGCCAGTATGGTTCTAAGGGTCTCACACCTGAGGTCATAACACTTTCCATTCATCCCCTTCTTTAATGCACACATTATTGTATCCCTGTCTTAGATCTAGTGCTGTGAACATATCAGTGCCCTTTAGGTGAACAATAAGCTGTGGGATTAAGGGTAACGGATACACATTTTTGATGGTTTCTTCATTTAGGTATCTGTAATCCATGACCAATTTCTTATCTCCTGTCTTTTTGGGAATAAAGAAGACTGGAGATGTTTGAGGGGACTCAGAAAGTCTAATGTAACCCTTCTTAAGTTCTTCACTAACAAATTTCCAAATTTATTCCATCTCTGGTTTGGATAATGGAATGACCCTTCCTTTCTTAGGTATGAAGTTTGATTTGAGATCTATGACATAATCCCAAAGTTTGCACTCTGGCATTCATTCTGATTCTTTTTTGAAAAACATATCCAAGTAGTCATGATATGCTTTGGAAACTAGGTCCTTCAGACCATCCTCTATCATGTGTATGAACAAAGGAACCATAGTCAGATTTGGCATTGGATCACATCATAAAAAATTACAATATGAAGTACGTTGAGTAAAATGTAATTGTTGAGTTGTCCAATTGATCTCAGGATTGTGGTGGTAAAGCCAATCACATTCAAGCATCAAGAGGTTCATAATGTTCTTGATATGAAACAATAAAAGTGACATAATGGGTGATCATCCTATGACACAAACTAGTGCTGTCAGCATTATTCACAGCCAATGGTTTAGGTAACTTATATTTGGCAATCCTTTGATGATCTACTCATCTTTGATCAATGAAAGTTTGGCAAGCCCCTGAATCTGGGAGTGCTTCCAATGATGATTGCCACCATTGTGAATTTCATTTGAATAGAATTTTTAAAGGGAGTGACATTTTGCCACTAATAGAAAGGGTACTAGGAGAAATGTTTTGAGAGAATACTTTGGATTTGAAGGATTTATAAATAGAAAAACCTTTCCTTACTTGCAATACAAGGGAGTCAAGCACACTATTTTTTAATTCTGATGCCACACTCCAAGGAGTTGCTCTTTTGGAATGAACATAAGTATTTTGTAGCACCTTATCTAATGTACATGTGGGAAAATCAAGATCAATGCAGTCCATACATGATTCCTCTGAACTTGTGATATTCATATCCTCCTGTTTAGGTAAAGAAAAACTAAGTCCATGTCCCTGAACACCTCCAATATTCAGAGATGATTTTATTTTAAAGATTCTGTAGCCTTTTCTTTCACCTCAACTTCTATCTTATCTCTCCAAAATGCCTCTGCTTCCTCAGTAGTATATGCTGCCCTTATGTTACAACTTTTCCTTTCTATTCGTTTACCTTTACTTTTCTTTCAGTTTACTGCGTATTTCCTGGACGCTTTAAACATGTCATGTACATTTAGTCAAGATCCATTCCAACACGGATCTTTCCTTTCTCCTTCTTCATGCTTACTCATTATGATTAGGCAATTGTCTGTTCCAACACAGATTATATTTTCCTTTCTTGTATTTTATATATCATACGATTCCTCTTCAGCCAATCGGCTATTCTCTTCTACTCGTACGATATTCTCATTTCCTTATTCTCTCTTGGTCCATGCACATTTACGATTAGTACTTAAACTGTCGATAGTTAAGCTTGTATCTTAAGCTAGATCTACCCGAGACTTGA
Source organism: Boletellus dicymbophilus (assembly GCA_038089035.1). NCBI lineage: Eukaryota > Fungi > Basidiomycota > Agaricomycetes > Boletales > Boletaceae > Boletellus > Boletellus dicymbophilus. Next base: position 1,763 of record JBBPKB010000045.1, read on the forward strand.
GTCTAATCCACTCTTTCCTCTTGAATGGGTTGGAGCTTGCATCATTGAACCTTCACCTCTGCTTCACCCTGATACAAATCCTTCTGTGAAGGTAGTCTCTTTGGCTGTTGTACCATTGAGCTGACTTGTTTGCTTTATCGAGTCTACGTTTGTTCCTACCTGGACCAAGCATAACACCTTAGATCTACTTGTTGTGTTGGTGGAGTTGGCAAAGGCCTTTCTGCATAATACACTCTAATTCTAGCTGTTTCACTGGTTTCTGCTGGACTTTCTATATAAGAACCATAATAGAGATCCCAGATCTGCTGTCTGAGCTGAGATCTTGGTTGAGATAGTGCTGCTTTCCTATTTGGAATTTGAAAGCAATTTAGCTAGATATGTCTCTTCTTTCCACAGCTGTAACAGGTACAAGTTTCCTTAGATTGTGGAGTTTGTGCATCTATCTCTATTGGTGCTCCTCTTTCAGGCTGGACTCCAGTTCATATGAATTGATGGAAAGGTGGTGGACCTCAAGGAGATGGATAATGTCCTCAGATTGGCATAGTGTGGGTAGTTGGTAGAGATTGCTCTAATGCCATGCATTCCATGTTCCTTCCCATCTCTCTAAGAGTCTTCTTCCAGGAGTCATGGCTGTCTGCAGTGGTGTGGAATGATGCATGGTAATAGATCTTGTAATCTACTGCTCACTTGAGTAGGGGTTTGGTATGTTCATCAGTGATGTCTGCCTCATTCATGAGATTGTTGAATCTTTGTAGGAAGGTATCAATAGAAGTGCCATTTTGTTGCAAAGTTTCCAATTTTTTGAAGGCTTTGTAGGCTAGTACTTCTATGTAGAAATATTCCCTTATGGATGTTTCAAATTTGTACTATCTAGGCCAAGCATCTTCTCCATATTTGTAATACCTTTAGGTTCCATCCTTCTTTGGTTTGTGTTCATCTTCTTTGCTTAGGAAGAATTCCATGGTAACCCATGCAAACTCCTCTACTTGTCCTTCCATCCTGCTAAACAGCACAATGATTTGATATTTCCAATGTTTCCATTTAATGCAATTCTTCCATGCTTGAATTTTAAGCTATCATGTTCAGAAAGTGAAGTGATCTCCATTTCATTTCCCTGGATCTGCAATAATTTTGGTATAATCACTCCCTTTATCCTCTCTTAGCTCTTCTATGGTGTCTCCTAATTGTTCAAGCACTCTGGCAAGTGTTTCCATTGGATCTACCCTCAATGGACCTTGGTGTCCACTGCTCCCTCAATGTCAATTATTAGTGCCATATCTAGAGTATCCTCTGACAGTTGGAAATGCCATGCTGTACAGAAAACAATGGGGATCAATGGTCTTTGAAATGATATCAGCTCCCTTCAAAACATGTTCCATACCAACATGCAGCTCATGGAATATGCAATTGAAGTAACTTCCTTGTGGCCAGTATCAAATCTCCCCCCTCTAACTCAGTCAGCACCATCAGCAGTTGTAGGCACAGCTGACAAGCAAAACACTGCAAAAATGATACTCCTTGAGCATTACCAGGGTTATCTCACATCAGAGCATCTGCTCTTGATGTTTGACATACTGAAGGATGTTGACAATGCTGATGAATATATTTTACTTGCAACATCTCCTGCAAGCACAGATGATCTTCACCACAACTGGTTAAAAAAGAAAATTGGCAAGTTAGATAAGGACTCACAGTAGTACTACATATTTGTGTTCTGTTCAATATGTAAACCAATCCAGTATTGAGAAGAGACAATGTTTATGCATGATAGGTCTAATATTTGTTCTGTCATTCTATGCCCAATGTGTAAATCAATCCAGCATCAAGAAAAACAAAATTTATACAGAACTACAGAGATCTGACATACATTTACAGGTCTCAACCACTGCTATGAATGTAACTGATATGCTCCTGCCAAAGCCTGTCTGCAATGGTGTTCCCACTTGGTTGCCATTGTGTCATGTTCAACTACTGTGATGAAGCTGTTAGCCAAAGTTCTGAATATAACTGTGTCATCCAAGCTTCTAGCTGCACTGCTCACCAAACCATGCTTCACCTCATGCTCTGGATTTCTTAGATCATCAGGGTCATGACAGCAGATGATGTTGTGGATGCAACACAAGGCAGGTGGGATATAGGCTTGAATACCCATTCCCTACTTGGGGGGGATGACAAGTATTTGAAACTGCTACTTGAGAACTCTGATAATGTATTTGACAACATTGCATAGCTGTGCATGATGAAAATTGAAATATTCTTGTGGATTTTCTGGTCTATTCAACAATATAGTACATATACTGTGAGATAGCAAAATCAAACACATACCTCCACTTGCCATGGTCCCACTCAGGCAAATGATAATATGATCCATGGTATAGGATGAGTAACTGAGGGCAAATAGAAAACCTGGCATCTGCAAGATAATATCTTCTGTCTGGAATAGTGAGGTCCATCACATGGGCATTGTGATAGATGGATGCATCAGCTGTAGATCCCTCCCATCCACTGTGAACATACACAAATTCCAGGTCAAAGTTACAAGCAAGAGAATGGTTTTGTGAGTGAAATCCTTTGTGATTTTGAGTTGCATCCCTCTTGGCAGCAGAAGGGGTACACATGATATGAGTTCCATCAATTGCACCTATTGCATCCTTGAAATATGGGTATACAGCAGGGTGATTAGCAATACAAAGAGGTGTTGGGTCATCAGATTGGGATGGCTTGACATATTTGATATATATGGTAGTAAATGTGAAGGTGTCTAGCATCTTTTGAAAATATCTGTACAAGTGAGCAGAGAAATGAGACTGAAAATGAATAAAACACACTTGGATATTGTTGAACTTGCTCACTGAAATCATTCTCCAATATCCATAGTTGACAAGCCTGTCACACACATCTACAAGAAGATGCCAAGTTGTTCTTCAAGAAAAACTTGCCAGAAATCAGAGAAACTGTGGTTTTTGAGTTCACTGATGAGGTGATTGAAAATGTGCTTATGGACACCAAGCTCATTGTGAATTTGATTCAGATGTCCGTTGAGGAGCTTTGAGATCCATATTTAACCAGTAAGGATGGATGTGTAGTAGGATATCAGCTCTACTTGTGTCTTCAGGCTGTGATTCTGCAATATCAGGAGGATCATCTTCATCATAATATTGCTCATCTGGTGGTTCTGGTCAAGGAGCAGATGAAGGACTTCTTGAGAAGAAGTTTCTGTGTTGGAGTCATCCTGAAAACCTGAGTTGATGTTGAGGTCATCAGAGGACATGATGCACTATCAATTGGTGTCTAGGGCTACATCTGATATAATACCTAGTAAGATTGAGGCAGTGCCTCAGCATCTTAGCTCAGCCACTGTGAGAAAAAACCCAGACCTGAAAAACCCAACTGGGTCTGACTGCTGAATGTGCCCTAACTGCTGCTAGGCACACTTGTTTCTTGACCTAGTGGACTTTAACTTGAAATTCTCCCATATGCCTGAGAGAGATCTTGCTGGTCTGCTCTCTTGCCATCCAGACCTTATCTTCTCTTCCGATGATGACAACAATGTCATCACCCTCCTTCCTGACAATATATTTGTCAATGTCATTGATGTGGACCTCTCTTCCTGCTTCTCTTGATCTTTGTCTTCCAATCCAATTGTATAAATAGCCAAGGCATAGAATTTCTCCCTGCAAAATTTAGACTCTGTCTATCTAATTGGAAATTTGATGCCAGTGTCCTCTCTTATCAAGGATGCTTGTATATTCCTGATGATGCAGGTCTCTACTGATCATGTGTTCAAAAACACCATGACCATCCTACCACTAGACATCCCAGCTACTTGAAAACTTGCCAAGTTGTTGCTATGGAATTTTGGTGGTCTGGTCTGGCTTCCTTTGTTAAGTGATATATCAAAGGTTGCACCATTTTCCAACAAAACAAGGCCAACACACACCTCACTTCACCTCTGTTCCTCTCCATTCCCTCCTCTATAACATGCTCTTTTCAGCAGATCTCCTGTGACCTGATCATGGATCTGCCACTCTATGATGGGTTTGATACTCTTTTGGCCATGGTAGACCATGGCCTTATAAAGGGGGTAATTTTGTGCCCTACCAAGAAAACAATTGACTCAGCCGGCATCACTCTCATTTTCTTCAAAAAAAGTCTATATTCAGTTTGGACTTTATGGAAAGATTATCTCAGATCAAGGCCCACAATTCACCTCTGCTTTTACTAAGGAACTTACACCTCCTCAGATATGACCTCTCCCTTTTTATTGCCTACCATCCACAATCAGATAGTAAAACTGAACATGTGAATCAGGAGATTAAAACCTATCTATAGATCTTTTGTAGTGTGAACCCATCTCCATGGTCTAAATGATCTCCCACACTGAATTTGTGCATAATCACTGTCCTCACTTGGTTATGAGCCAATCACCATTTTACCTCATGTATGGCTATGAATCCTGTCCTCTCCCCACTCTTCTTGTTGAAACAAACCTCCTCACTGTAGAGGAATGTTTGAAATCCCTCACATTTGCCCATGATGAAGCCATTGCTGTTTATGAACTGGTCATGAAAGTTATGAAAGCCTGCTTGAAGAAACCCTTCTCTCCATTCTCCAAAGGCAATAAGATTTGGCTCAAGACTAAGAACCTGAAACATTCTCTCCCTAATTCAAAATTCATGCCAAAATATGACAGACTCTTTACCATCACTGGCATCTTATCAACTATCACATACAAACTCTGTCTCTCAAAGATGTAGAAAATTCATAACATGTTCCATGCCTCCCTTCTCACTCTCTATTGCAAAAACAACACACATAGTCTGAACTTCCCAGCTCCACCTCTAGACCTTTTTGATGGCAAAGAACAATATAAAGTAGAGCAAGTCTTATGGCATCATGGGATGTCACAGCACCACAAATTCCTTATCAAATAGAAAGAATATTCCACATCTGATAATTCTTGAGAACATGAGCAGAACTTTAAAAATGCTAGGGATGTATTGAATGACTATAAGAAGGCTCAACCAGAAATGTTCCCTTCTTCATCTACTTATTCCTCCATCAAAATAAAAACACCTTCACACTGCATATCTACTGTACAGTAGTCCTCAACATCCCTCCTGTTCCTTCCCTGTCCTATGTTTATGTTACTCTGCCTGCTACATCAGAACTACACCCTCCTACTGCTTCTACACCTGTCCTCAATACTATGGGTGCCCTCTTCCTTGATCCTTGCTCTGTGCTTTATTTAGATACTCTTATCATCCCAGGATCTCTCATTCATCCCTGATTCATTCCCTCTACAATAGTTCCCCTGCCACCAGTGCCACCAATTCCTTGTCTGTATAATGGGGACTTTCTATCTCAATATGCACCCTCCTGATTTGGACACTCTCCAATCATTGAACCACCATTCTCCTAGCTCTGGAACAATTAAGAGCAGATGCTGTCACAGATGAAGTCACCAACTTATTGACTGAAGTTAGGGACACCTTAATATCCACTTTGGAAGGACCACTTTCAGTTCCTCTACCTTGCTCTCCCATTCCTCCTCCTTCCATCATGTCTACATCCTTCTCTCTATTGGAAGTTGCCAATAATTGTTACTAGTCATTGAGAGGTCTTGACAGAGAAAGAACCTGAGCTATGGAACCCTCAGTAGATGTCAAGCTACTGTATTAAAGTATGTACCTATGGAACCTATAGTAGGTTAGTTACAGTAGAAAATTTAAGCAAATGTGCTACTTACTCTCAGTAGATGTCAAGCTACTAAGGGAATAAACTAGAGGAATCTCAAAGGTTTGTACGCTCTAAGCTTATCTAATAATTACCATAAATGGTAACCTAATGCGTGCTAGTCAAAAATAACAACACTCTCCACTTGATCCCACTGAGGAACAAGCTTTAGCAGCAGCTGAAGATCCCTATCATGGCACTTGCCCACTCTCTCCTCATCATCAATAATACTCAGAAGTGTGCTTCCATTGCAGATGCCTCAGTCATATCTGAACCCATTGTCAACTCTATTGATGCCTGTTTTCCTGCATCCTAGCTCTTGGACATCCAAAATATTATTGTCCAACCAGAGCTAACTGGTAATGTTATTCTCCCTCTACATCCTCTTTCTCATCTTTGTCCTCCTACCACCTTGCTCCACCTACTATTCCTACTAGCTGGAACACTATCCCAGAGCCACACCTTCCCTGGCCCCAAACCTTTGGCTTGGATGCCACTTCTCCTTCAGAACCATCATCTCCTAGGTCTGATGTTGTAGATACTTCATTCACCACCACCATCTCTACTGAGTCCTCAGTTACTACCTTTTCTGTCCAAGATAATACTGAACATTTCTGCTGCATGACCCTCTCATTTATTCCTAATCATGAGGACAAGATGAAGTATAACCATGTTCCCACTCCTTCTCACTCTAATGATGATGACAAGGACTTTTGTGGAAATAAAGAACCAGACCAGGATGATAGTACATGGAGAAATGTGACTGGAGAGCTGCATCATTGAGATTGGTAAACTCAAGTGACTTTACCCATATGAAGGAGGTAATGTTATGATTTTCTTCCCTTTCACACAAACTATACATTTACCTTACACTTTTTTTAACTCTTCCTACTTACATATTTCATTGTATGACATCCTCCATGATGTAATCCTGATTATACTTCAACACAGACTTCTTTCTTTTATTCCTTCCAATTATGTTTAGTCTTCTTGATTATGTACTTATCCATTCCAACACAGACTTTCTTTTACCTTTTCTTGTACTTCTAGATATTGACATCAATTTTTTGGAATGGGATAGTGTTACAAAATGGGTTTTTATAAGCATATTTTTCCTTTATTTTTCCTTATTTATCCTTATTTTTTTCAGCATTCATTCCTCATTCATGCCTCTATCTACCATTTCTTATCCTATTCTCATTATCTTTCCTTTTCCACCTTTTTCCTTATTTATTCCCCATTGGTTTCCCACCACATTGCCACAAGGCTATGCATGGCTGTACAACACAGCCACACTCCCACAGCCACATGCCAATGTTCAACCACTAGCATTGTTTGCACAACAGAATCCTGCTTCATTGGATTGCTGCTTCCACTTCTGTTTGCACAGCAATCTCAGTGCTTCCATATATGGACACAGAACCCCTATGGCATTCCTTTGATCTGCTTCTGCTTCCATTCTGCATCCCTGCACTCTGGCTGTTCATCTATTTATACTGATCTATGGCATTAACCTGCCTTATCTCAGCTATGCTCTTGATCCTATTTATTCTGGCTCAATAGCATATGTCACTCATTGATCCTGGTTCACACACATACTGCTCATTGACCTGCCCTTAACTTATTGACTCACAATGACTCATCTTGACTTGTCTAGCCAATGGCATTAAACCCTCTTAACAAGGCTATGCATGAACCTGTGCATGGACTTCTGTGCAGCTATGCAAACCATTGCATACCTGTGCTTGGCTATCTGCCTTCCACTCCATCAGCTATGTCAAATCTATACAAACCTATATGGTCTATATTTATTGGCCAATAGCATAACAGACTCTTATCTCAGCTGTATATATTCAAACCCAGCACCAATGGCATATTTAGCTCTAGTATACAAACATGACCACATATGTACAAACAGATGTAAACCCTAGTTTAGTATATAAGGTGCAATGCCACCACCAAACACCCTCTAGTCTTGTCCTCTTTGATATCTCCTCACAAAGGTGTATCATTCGGATTCTCTACTAGGTGCTCTTCATTGAGTTACTTAGGGGACTGGTTGGCTCATTGGTGTTTACCACTGCACAATCTTAACAATTGATACAAACATTGTCATAGCTACCTTTGTTGGTTGCTTCACAAATGGTGACCTCATTGCACTCCAGTATGCTGTGTATGTCTGCCAAAGGTGGCATGATGACCTCAAGAACTCAAACAATGACACCTTCAACATAGCCAGCATCAACCCCTCCCTCATGAACACCATAGCTTTCAAGATGAACATGAACATCCAAACTGAATTGTCATGAAAGGTCAGTATTTTTTCCTCCTGAACCTTAACCCCACTCACCCCCTTGCCCCCCCTTCCCCCTTACTCCAACACCAACTTGCCTGCCCACAATCACACCACCCCCCTCAATATGACATTGTCTCATTGTCACCTTGTGACTTCTACCTCTTCATCTGAGTGCTCATTGTGTGATACTATACTCCAATCCCTCTCTGATCCTATGAAATACCAGGGACATCAAATCCTCTGAAAGGGCACACCACACAAAGTGAAGCCAATGCCCCATTTAACCAAACTTCACTTTATCAGTGTTATTCCAACCCTGTGATCAGTAGTTTAACATGAATCCTTTGTCTCTATGCTACATCAACTAGAACACTGGATCAAATCCTTCTTTAAAGGTAGCTTTCTTGGATGTTGCTCCTTAGAAGCTGAATGATTTCATCTTTCAAGTCTGTGGTTGTTCCTACCTGGACCAAGTGTAACAGTTACCAAGTGTGTCCAGCTTAATACAAAAGTGTGTTAAGGGGTATGTATAGGATTAGATAAGAAGGAAGTGTAAGAAGAAGGTAAACAAAAGTATGTACAGAGTAATCAGGGATTTTTAGTAAGGGATCATTAGCATCAATGATCAAATAAGTATCATAAGGATAGTAACTACAACTATAATGTATCATTTTGTGGTAGTAAGGTACTGGTGTTGTAACATAGTCCATGAAACTTGAGATATACATCAAAAGGTTTTCGCAACAAGTTGGCATGATGTGTTCTTCCATAACAGAGCATAGAAACAGCCATAAGAATCACCTAATATATATTAAATATTTCCACAAATCAGGAATAAATGATTACCTTCTCAGAGTTCTTGTGACTCTTTGATACCTTTTGTTTTTGTGTATATGCAGACTCATAGGAGTGACCATATAGTGGGTGCAAGAGTATGACATTCATATGCCAGCTCTGAGAAATATGTACCTATTAAAATCACTTACAAAATTTATTTGACTACTTTTGAATGACATACCATAAAGAATACTTCAGACACTTCATCTGATGTTCTGAAGTGCTCAGTTAACAAGCTGAGTTCATAATCTATAGTGTTGCACATGCAAGTGATGGCAAAGTTTTGCATGACATGATTGGCACCTTTTGGCTGGAATGTTAGCTGAACAATATGACTTCCACCAATTCATCAGAATGATAGGCAGTTCAGTACAGCCTATTAAGGAAGTCTGAACTGTACAAATATCAGGATCAGCAGCACAGGTAGCATCCCTCCAGCTGAGTGCAAAAGGAAAGATCAAACAATCATATTAAGCTGTGCAAGAATGTTGTACTTTGACATCAACACCTGGCAATGAAGGTTGTGTGTCCTCTAAGAGTAATTGTACACAGAGAGTCAACACAGTATTGGCCTTCTGAACAATCCAAGGATGTATCCAAGTCATTTTTTCATCACTACACTATTGAAGAGTGTCCTAGAATTGATTGTCAAGCATAATGTAGCCTGTGAAGATGCAAGCAGCACTAAGTGCATGATGATTATCATATTACTAATACATATTACATTGTGACTAATCACACATGGGGGGCTCCTTGAATGAAATGCCTCAGATATTGTGGAGACTTCTCTGTACTCTTTTTTTACAACTCTGTCCAAATTTCTGTCTCCAATGCCAATCTCCACAATGGATGGGTATGAGATTAATGTGTTTTAGATTCCTAAGTAATGCATACCACAGAGTTCAAATGTACTGATGTTTCCTTGTTCAGTGTTTCTGTTCACAAAAAGAAATCTGATTATATATACATATATATTCTTTTAAAGGAAACAAAATTCATGGCAATAGAACATTCAAGATTAGGGATGAGCTGGGGTAAACCTGGGGTACTCACAGGCTGACCTGCATCCCTACCTGCAGCAGGTGAGTACCTATTATTGTGGATATGGGTAATCTTGTGGATGCATAGCATAGCAGCCCAGGGTAAACCCACACTGAGTTTACCTCAGGGTATGCATTGGGAATATACAAAAAATGTCACACACAAAAAGATAATAAAGCTAATCTAATGCAATAAAATCCCATGATGGTTGTGGTTGACATGCAGTTGCATTGCCTCTGTCCTCATTTCCATCACATGGTGAGCACACTGGCATGTTGCCTCTGCTGTTGTCACCATTGATGTGGTGGTGGGCATACAGCTGCATTTCTTCTGCCCTTTTTGCTGTCACTGTAGTGGTCAGCACACTGGTCCATCACCTTTGCCCTCTTTGCTGCTATTGTGGTGGTGGACACACTGGAACATCACCTCTGTCCTCATTTTCTGTCATGGGGTGAGCACACCAGCATCCTTGTTTCCACTGAGTGGTGAGCATGCTGATGTGTTGCCTCCACCATCATTGCCATTGTTGTGGTGGTGGACAAGAAGTTTCATTGCTCTTGTGGGTCCTTGCTCTTACTGTTATCATCACTATAGTGTGGGCATGCAACTGCATACTCCTTGTTTTGTTGTACCATTGTAGTGGTGGTGGTGGTAGGTGCACTCTTGTGTTGCCCTTACCATTGTAATTTTGAAAGCATGGGTGGGTTTTGGTCAAGTGGACACAAAGGTGAGGTGACTGGGGGCAGGCATGTATAGGAGCATATCCATAACTATCTGTTCATTCTGTCTCATTGATTATACATCATATACCTTACCACATGGATAATAACATCAGAGTGTACAGGTAGGTATGGGTACTTGTGCAGGTATCAAAAATAAGAAATGTTGACCCATATCCCTACCTGCACAGTACCTGTACCCCAATCCATGCTCTTCCCTATTCAAGTTAAAAGGTAAGCACTGCTATGCAAGCTCTGTGCTAAAATGAATGAACAGTCTGTAGCAAAATCAAAATGTTAACCATTGTTCTTGTTGTTGACATATTGAAAATGAAAGTACTGTAAACCTGACACATTCATCATCAATATGGTTTCCCATGCCTAGTTTAAAGGGTAAGCCCAATGGCAGAATTTTCATTTGAGAAAATTGATCATTTAAGTTACCAGAGTTTAGGTTCAGAGAGGTGCTGAAGGATGAAAACAAACAAATTTACTACAGAGTCAGGTAACCACTAAACCTGATGTGTGGCTACCTTGCAGCATAAAAGAGTTTATCAGACACACCAACACACAGACACTAACTTCATATTCAAATTTTGACCCAGGGTACAATTAGAGTATGCATTACCGATTACGAGTTCAGTTAGTTCAGAAACAAGTCCATCTCATATACATGCAAGAACTTCTTTATTCGACAGCTACGTACAGCATTCAACTCTCACAAACTAATAGTTCACATTTCCTGCCATACTTGTACACACTAGCATCATGGAAACTCTCGTGTGAATTGCCCGCTTAGATCCTGACCTGAGGGAACACTTTGACACTGTTGCAATCGTGAGACAATCGGTTCGCACGAAGTAAATCGATACTCACTTGACACCATCGCCTTTTAAAAGTTACCGGTTACGCATGATCAGTACACACTAGCCACTAGAAATATATAGCTCACCATTATAATCAGTGTTCACATATTGTTTCTAATTGGCTGCGTGAGACACCCTAGTGGATGGACTAAAAAAACGACTTACTCCAGAAATTTCAAGGATCACACTACCCTTTCCAGGGCCAGAGGTAGAACCGTCGCCATGGGAACTGACAATGTCAACCGGCAGGCCATTGCTAACGAAATAGAACCTGTATGGCGCTCAAATGAAGAATAAATAAATTCATGGCTTAAGAAGTTGCTTACTCGACGGTAGTCTTTTGGAATTGGTCGCTCTCCTGACGGCCAACGAAAATTTGTCTTTGTGTGAAGGAAACATCAGGAGGATAAGTCAATGTTAGGTTGGGTACGATTATCGCCCTTTTTGTGATCACTGAAATGCTAGCCCAGTCTGGATCCGTGATCATAACTACGACGATAATGCATAGAAAATGGCTCGACGAACCGGAGTCGATCGTGAGTTTGGCGGGAATCAAGGTGTCAGGCATGATGTGGAAAGTCTCTGTTGTGATCGCAAGATGGGGTCTCCTAACGAAACATAATGCAGCAGACCTGCGGCTATTTATCCTACAGGGGAAGCACGGCTAGACCAATTGGGAACCGGCCCAAGGTCAAGCCAGGTGACAACCCTCAAATCCATATCACTATCTTTCATCTCCGTTAGTCACATGTACTTGCACACATATTAGCCAGAATCGTCTGGAACTGGCGGCGGTCGCTCAGATCAGTGCTATACCAAATTCAGCTTCGGTATAAGGATCGGACTAACGGTTGAGATTGGACCGGGCATTCTCATTGTGTTGAGCAATATTGCGCGATAGTGATGCTCAGTGACGGAAGACAAACGTGCCAGAATTTTTTCTAGAAGCCCTTCTGATTATGGCTTGAACGTGGAGGTAGAGATCCGCAGTAACACCAACGACCGTTATTTTCATGCACACTGCGTGTGAAAAAACTGATGATCCAAGACGCGACACGAATTGCAGAATTTAAACAGAGCTTAAATGGTGTCGAGAATGCAAAGAACAGGCCCGAAATTTAATTTAGGGTTCATGTACTGGCAATATTTAAAGTCCTTTCGAACAATGAAAATTTAAAATATAGACCAAGATATTGATTGACAAACATTTAAATTTGAAGTTTAGACCAACAAAAAAATGGGACGTAACTCCAAATTTAAATTGCTGACAAAACTGATCGCTCAATGATATCCTGAGCCAAAAATTGTCTGGCGATCAGTTTTGTCGGCCATTTAAATTTGGAGTTTCGTCCCATTTTTTTGTTGGTCTAAACTTCAAATCTAATTGTTTGCCAACCAATACCTTGATCTATATTTTAAATTTTCATTGTTATTATTTCCCTCGAAAAGACTTTAAATATTGCCACTATGTAAACCCCGAACTAAATTTCATGTCTGTTTTTTGCATTCTCGACAGCATTTAAGCTCTATTTAAATTTTGAAATCCGTGTCGTGAGAGGCAGGAAATGATAAGCAATATTTGGGACGAGGCCAGTCCGAAGGCTTGTTAGACAACTCCTCTCTTTCCGTAAATTCCTTCGCTTCTTTATTGGTGCTGGTGCTACCATAATTATCTAAATACATTTCGATCGCTTGCTCATTTGACCTTGGACCCTCAGGCTGGTGACTCGACCGCCTCTCTACCGATATTATCTCCGTTCCAAACTCCATAAAGGAACAGGACCAACAATGTCCGTGCTGACGGAAAGCCGATCAGCCATTCCCCTCTCACACGTTCCTCGATGGAAGCACACCATAAAGTTGGCCGAGACAGGAGGTCAATCGACAACGAAAAAAGTATCCTATAGCGGTTTTAGCGCACAGTATGCCAGCGCAACGGGCTAAGTTACCTAATAAGGATATGGGTGACGGGGTTGGAGTGGCCAACGGAATGGGAATGTGACCTAAGAAGCGAGGTTTATCATCAAAAGCAATAAGATGGCGGGTGCACCCTTGGCAGCAGTTTTCCGAGGTACTCGGAACCTTAAAGGGGAGCTTTTTTGCTTGCGTGAAATGAACTCTGAGTAGTCTCGAACTCATCCGTTTTTGGCTTGCCGACGAGCGGCCTTGGATTCTTCCGATCACCAAAACGTCTGGAGACAAAGTTTCCCATAGAGTCACGCCTGTCACAGAAATGTGGAGTACAGGACGTCCGTGGTTCAAAAAGATCCGAGAGTCCGGTGGTCGACTATTTAGGGAAAGCCGGACGTTCGCGCCCTAATTTCTAGCTCAGCAAACTCGATTCGAGATAAATCGATTGCAAGACACAGAACACCTCCGGCTCATGCAGTTTGCCAAGGTCAGCGTTCCAAATACTTACAGTGAAGCGGCGGTACTATATTCCCATGCCCCCCATGCAGCGCGTGAGTTAAGTTTCATCCGCTTTTGGCATAACACCTTTCACATTTTAGGGGTGGTGTTCTATTTCTTTTCGCTGTTAGTCGTTGTCGTTGTTGTCTTAATAAGGCGAGAGATTATGCAACACTGTATAGTTTGCCCTGCAGGTGCAAATATGTTACATAATTATGTAGCAGCCTTGGAGAACTTCAAAGAAGCACAGATTTTGATTGATTTGTCACCCCGTGTGACACATGACAGCCTCGACTGTTTCAACCATTTGTAGTTAATGGGTGTGATAATGATAGGAGGACGTTTTTGTCAACTTCTCTAGACATGACTGTGTTACATACTATATTGTTTGTAGGGCTACCAAAGTTCGGTTCAGTTCGGTTCAGGGGCCACTTTGCCTGAACTTGAACCAGAACCAACTCCACACAGCTGAACCAGAACTGGTTCTTAACTTCAAACTTGTAGTAAGTTTTTTTCAACTACAATCAGATGTTATTTTTATATTATATACACATTTATAGATCCTTTACATCCAATATTTCACACAATGATGAGGGCAAGGACAATGCAATGTGAATGTGTGCCCACCATCACAACAGTGATGATGGCAGGCAAGGGCAATGTGAGGGCACACCCACCCACCACATCCATTATGGCACAAGGGTGAGGGCAATGCTAGAGTGTGCCCACCATCACAATAGCAATGATGAGGGCAGGGGCAACACAAATGTGCACCCATCACCACAATGGCAATGATGGCAGGCAAGGGCAATGCTAGAGTGCACTCACTGTTACAATTTTCCTCCTCTCTACTTTTTTTCTTATGAACTACACTTTTTTTCTTCATACTTCACTTCCCTTCTAAACTCAGATATTTTCTTCTCAATGACTGTTCTCATGTAGTCATCTTGATTACCCTTTTGTCCATCCCAACACAGACTCCTTGTTTCCAGCTTAGTCTTCTAGATATGCAGTTGTCTGTTCTAATATAGACTCCATTTTCCTTTCTTGTATTTTAGATATTGTATGATTTCCTTTGGTCAATGGCCTTTCTGTTTACCTCATATGATATTCCTTTTTCCTTCTCCATCCCTGGTCTGTGCACAGTTCCATATTGTATTTAAACCTTGAGTAATCACACTTGTACTCTAAGCTAGATCTACTCAAGACTTGTCTATCAACTTTATTCTCCTCTTGGTTTGCTTAAGGCTCATCTGTTTACCTTTTGCCTTCTTGCTTCACTTGAACATGGGATACAAATCCTTCTTTGAAGGTAACTACCTTGAACATTTGTTCCTTGTCAGTTGATTGCTCTTTCTTCCAAGTCTACACTTGTCCCTTCCCAGGTCAAGCATAACACCCACCATTGCAATGGCAATGATGAGGGCAGGAGCAATGTGAATGTGTGCTCACCACCACAACAGCAACAATGGCAGGCAAGGGCAATGCAAGGGCATGCCCACCCACCACATCCATTATGGTGCAAGGGTGAGAGCAATGTGAGAGCACACCCACCATTGCAACAGTGATGATGAGGGTGGGGGCAATGCAAATATGCACCCACCACCACAATGGCAACAACAGCAAGGGCAAGGGAAATATGAAAGCATGTCGACCATCCCAATGGTGGTGATGGTGAGGGTGAGGGAAATGCAAAGGTGTACTCACCACCACAATGACAATGACAACAGGGGTAGGAATGGCACAAGAGTGCCCATTGCCATGAGGACAGCAATGATGAGGGCAAGCACAACACAAAGATGTATCCACCACCACAGCAGCAACAACAATGGGGGTGGGAATGGCACAAGGGTACTCATCACTCCAAGGACAATGACAACAAGGGTGAGGGCAATGCAAGAGCATGTTCACCACTGCAACAGCAATGACAGAGAGTGCAAGGGCACTGTGAGAGCATGCCCTCCACCACAATAGTGATGGCATGCCAATCACTGCAAGGACAACCACAATGAGGGGACAGCAATAATGGTGGAGGTGATGTGCTGGCATGCTCACTACTACAACAATGGTGACAATGGTGAGGCAATGCAACTGCATGCCCACCACCAAAATGATGGCTATGATGGTGGTGATAGACTGGCATGCTCATGACCACCATGATGGTGATGACAGTGGAGATAATGGGCTGGTGTGCTCATCACTATAGTGATGGCAATGATGGCAGCAATGCATCAGCATGCATGATGCAACTGTGTCCTCATATACTGCCACCACCACCATGACAAGGAGAAGGGTATGCAGGGGGCATGTGCACCATGATACAGTACAATGGTCATGTGCACCACCACCACCACCATGGGATCTTACAGTGTTAGATTAGCTTTATTTGCTTTGTTTTTAGTATTTTCCCAATGCATGCCCTGGGGTAAACCCAGTGCAGGTTCATCCTATGCACCTATGAGATTACCTATAGAGTACCTGCTGCAATGGATAGGGGTCAGCCTGTGAGTACCCCAAGTTACTCCTGCTCATCCCTATATACAATTCTGTGTGAGTGCTGCCTCTAAAGTAATTGGTTCTATCTGGTTTGAACCAGTTCTCCAAAATGAGCCTTGCCCTGAACCAGAACCAGAACTGAACCAAATATTGACTTGGTTCAGTTCAGGTCTGAACCTTAGCAGTCCTGATTGTTTGTAGGCTCTAGCCAGGTGTGTTGACCAGAATCCATCAGATGCTTGCTAAGTACAAGCACTCCAATTGATGTCTGATAAAAGGTTGTCATGTGCTGTCACAGTGCTCTCACAGAGCTGTGCAATGTGATGACACACAACCATGCAAACTCAGAGTACTTGTAGTATGTACAAGTTACACATACCATCTGATTAATCTACATGTTGAGCCTAAAAATACATATTATTTTTATATTTACAACTTAGTGTGAATGTATTCTAACATTGCTGTGGTATCCTGGCACCATTGCACAGCATCCATGCTTGTCACTGTCATGTAGTGGGTGTCTTGCTGTCCTGGCCTCACATTTTCCCCCATGTTCATCATGACCATCATTGTGTGGTGGAGGTGCCATACCACCTGGCCTTGTGTTCACACATAGTAGAGGCATAGTTGCATGCTCTCATGCTTTCCATTATCATTGGTGTCCCACACTCAATTTTTTCTGAATTGAGTCTACTGAGTTAGAAATCCAGCTTTCCCTAATTACAAAAGACTTAAGTGCTATTGAAGTTTGGTTCCAAACCTAGTGTTATGACCTCAGGCATGAGACCCTTAGTACCACACTAGCTGGACAATCTTACAGCTCCCACTATAGCTGGCAAATAAAGAAATGAAGTGTGGAGTGGACTGACAAGACTGACAGTTGTGAGGAAAGTGTAGCTTTCATCCTTAATACTCTGTAGCTCAAGTCTCACAACTGAATGCCAACAAGAATACAAGTGGATTAGGCTAAGGTAGATGGTACCTGCAAACTCCTATTCATACTCTAAGGAGTATATGCACAGACCAAGCTGTGCATTATCCTATGATCTAAGTAAGGTGTTGACTACCAAGTGAGCCCAGAATAATGTAGAAATGTATTGTAGGTGTTGTACAGATTTAGATAAGGAGGACATAGAGAAGAAGTATATAGAAAAGGTAAATAAGGGTATGTACTAGGTGAAAAGAGGGTTTTAGCCTAGGATCATTAGGATCTATGATCCAATAGGTGTTCCAAGGGTAATGACTACAACTATAATGTACCATTTTGTATAGGTATAGTACTGGTATTGTAACACCTAGGTTCAAGTTCTCTTCAAGTATCCCAGGTTCAGGTTCAGGTTCAGGGCTTGAACATTTTTAAAGAACCAGTTTGAACCTATCAAACCAAATTTTAGGGAGGAGCACAGGTTGGGGTAATCCACTAGGTTTGGGGTACAAGTATCATGTGGGTAGGGGTACAAGTCAGAATTTCTTATTTTTGGTACCTGCACAAGTATCCATACCCACTTGCACACAATTCTGATGTTATTATCCATGTAGTAAGGTACATGACATAGAATCAATGAGACAGAATGAACAGATAGTATGGAATAGACATGCTTTCATACATGCCTGCTCCTGATTGGCTGGACCATGTCACATGACCCAGGGACCAATAGATAGCCAAGAGTCAGTACTATATTTGATCTCACCAAACATAAGCAAAATTCCCACCCTTGTTTGTGGTGCACTTTGTGAACTGCATCTAGGTTAGTTATTGCAACAGTTTACTCACTGTAACTCCCCTTGTCTTGCTTGCAAACAAAGATAACCATGCAACAATCCAACTCTTTGAGATCACTAATAGATCAGCTACTGTAGCACAATGTGCACTTGAATCATCATCCTATGTTGGTGTCAAGGTGGCAAATCTTGCAGTGTGATATTTAATCATAAGAATGACAAAAAGGGCCAGTAAGACATCCATCAGCTTTTCATTAGGGAGTACAAGAGAGGGGTCCTGAAGAAATTCCCTAATATGAGCAATACGAGATATCACTTACATTGTAACACTGCAACAGAGCCTTTAAAGTTCCTTGAGTTTTACATTTGGTTTTTTAACTTTATTTGCCTGAACAAACCACATTCACAACTCAATCACATGGAAGAAAGCCTTATGGTTGCACTATGTGATCTTCTGACACTGACAGAGCTTGCTTTTCTGGTGCTCTACAGTCAAGCTGTCACAAAATCATATATGTGGGAAATCTGCACTTCTAACTTGGATCACCACATTAATCACATGGAAATCAATGCTGAAGGATCACATTTCATATTTGATTGAAAAGCCCAAACACCAGCTGATTGATCAAGTTGACTCCCACACTCATGATGTCTTTAGGAGACAGCTGTGGGATGATCCTCCAGTGATAAAGACAGTCATTGCAATAGAAATAGAGGGAAAAATTCCTCACCTGAAAGCAGTACTTGTTGCCTTCCTGAAAGGTTCCCTTGAAATATGGACATGGTTCACTAGTGAATATGTTGCAGGGAGCTTAATTGCAACTTCAACAGCTGCTGGATGTGATCTTGCATCTATACTACCAACCAATGACTTGAATGAAGGCATGCTAGGATCATTCAAACAATATGCATATAAAAAACCATCAAGCACTATTGCCCACTCCTCAGTTTAGGCTGCATTTTCATGGAATAGCACTCAAGATTTCATGGATTTAGTTTTTACTGAAAAGACCTTGCTCAAATTTGACATGAGGCACATTGTATTGACTTCAACAATATTAAACTGCACCATCATAAGGATCCTGTTAAGTACAAGCAAGATATTGCTGTTGCTGCTTAGAAGAAAGCAGACAACAGACTAGCAGCTATAGCAGCAAAAGATAGCTACATATTTTGCATCAGTAAAGTTTGTACTGAATGCAGAATCCCTCAGACACATGCACAATTGTGAACTCAGTAACCAGATTTGTTATAACCTTAGGTGCAATGACCCTTAGTATCATACTCGCTAGACAATCTTACAGTGATCACTATAGCTGGTGAGAGTAAATGAGTAGAGAGATGGATGAAAATGCAATGAAGGATAGATAGGGGCTTTATCTATAATGCTTTGTAGCTCAAGCCTTGCAATTGAATTCCAACAAAATTACAAGTGGATTAGGCTAGGGTACTTGGTACATGTGATCTCCTATTTATACTTTAAAGAGTATGCACACAGACTGAGCTGTATGATGTCCTATGATCGAAATACAGTGAGTGAATAAACTGTTGCAACAACTAACCTAGATGTGGTGTGTGAAGCACACTGCAAACATTGTCATCTACCATGTTATGGATTTCATTTGAATTTGTTGAGGGGAAAACACCATCAGAGGGGGTGAAATTGTCCTCAATGAGAGTGATTAGTACCTACAATGAAATGCTGGTCAGCTATAGTCAATATACCCAGATACAAGAGCTGTATCTAAGCTACAACATTTATCCTTCTTGACCAGGTTTGGGAATATAGCATAATACATGTCCATATATGGTAAAATTGCCACCTGAATATGTTTAAAATCATGCAATGTTATAAAAAATCTAATATACACCTGAACTGGCATGAGGGCTGTAGGAAAAAGTGCATGGTTGGTAAACTCCTAGAGCCTTCATAAAGTAAGGATGTCACTATGACCTGTGGACAGCTTGTACACTGCATCTAGGTTAGTTATTGCAATGGTTTATTCACTCACTGTATGATGGTGGCAACCAAGTGTACTGAGCTTAATACAAAAGTGCACTGATGAATATGTGCAGTGGTTATGTAAGGAGGATGTACAGAAAAATTATAAGGAAAAGGTAAATGAAAATATGTGCTAAGTAATTAGAGGGTTTTAATACTGTTACAATTTATTTCTCCTCTCACTGTGGACTACTCTTTTACTTTAACATTTCTCCTTGATTCTTCAACTTAGACTTTCTTTGCAATGAATTCTCCTATGATGTCATCCTGATTATGCTTTTGTCTGTTCCAATATAGACTTCTTTCTTTTATCTCTTTTGATCATGCCTAGTCTTCTTGATTATACATTCATCTGTTCTAACATGGACTTCTTTCACCTTTCTTATATTCTTAGATATTGTATGATTCCTCTGGCCAATAGTATTCTCCCTTTTTCATCATATAATACTCCCCTCTCTTTTCCATTCTTGGGCTATACACCATTTCATTAGTATTTATATCTTCAAGTATCTTCACTTGTACTCTAAGCTAGATCTACTCAAAAACACCAGTTTTTTGCTCTTTCCTTGACTCTTAGTGAGCTTGCTTTGTTGAATCCTTTGCCTTTATGCTTTATCAATTAAAATAACAGTTTCAAATCCTTCCCTGAAGATAGCTTTCTTGGATGTTGCTCCTTGGTAGCTGAATGACTTTATCTTTTGAGTCTATACTTGTCCCTACCTGGACTAAGTGTAACAAAAGATCTAGCTTCTATCTTTGACCTGCACCACTGCTGCTTTGGCCTTCACCAGACTTCCAGATGACACTGACCTGCTTCCCTTGCCATTGTGGTCCCACTTGATTCAAGACTGCACCCAGACAATTTTATATTCCTTGTAGTGGTAATTGGGTTCCTTGAACTGCACCTCCCATGCTAGACATAGAATCAGAATCAAAAGCACTCCTTATACCTGAGTCAGATTGATCTCTGGTCTCCAATCTGATTTCCCCTCCATCTCTACTGAAGGAACTTCCCAGGATCCTATTGCCTCACTCCTTCTCACTTCAGTTCCCATCCAGGGAACTATTGCTGGAACCCCTTACCACCATTTCTCCTTCCTCCACAGTGCTTCCACCATCTACTCTGCTACCTCCACCTGTTGTACACCCCCCAAACCTTCTAAACCTGCACTCCCTCCTGCAACATCCTCTATGCCTGTTACAACACCAGTACTATACTTATACAAAATTGTACATTATAGTTGTAGTCATAACCCTTGGAACACTTACTGGATCATAGATCCTAATGATTCTAGATTTAAACCCTCTTACTACTTAGTACATACTGTTATTTATCTTTCCCTCATACTTCTTTTCTATTTCCTCCTTATCTAAATCTGTACACACACTCAATGCACTTATGTATTATCCTGAGCTCACTTTGTAATCAGCACCTTATTTAGATCATAAGACAATGTACAGCTCAGTCTGTACATATACCCCTTAGAGTATAAATAGGGGTTCACATGTATGTACCATCTACCCTAGCCTAATCTACTTGTATTTTGTTGGCATTCAGTTGTGAGACTTGAGCTACAAGGTATTAAGGAGTAAAGCTACACTTTTCCTACACTTTATCAGTCACCATTGTGTTAGTCACACTTCTACTCTTTATCTTGCCAGCTATAGTGGGAGCTGTAAGATTGTCCAGCCAGTGTGGTACTTAGGGTCTCATACCTGAGGTCACAACAATGCCAAAGATGACTGAACTGAAGATCAGGGCTCCTGATAACTTCAATAGCAGTCATGATAAAGCCAAAGTATGGTTGCTATCAGTTAAGATCTATCTCCTCATCAATAGTGACCTCTACAATACAGATGATAAGATGATTAGATATGTCCTCTCCTATATGATGAAGAGCACTGCTCTTGGATAGATAACTTCTTTCTGAAAGAGAAGCTTTCCATCTTGACCCCCTCTTTTGGAAAGTACTCAGAGTTCCTGGACCTTTTTGAATGAACCTTCAAGATGAAGGAAACCAAGATCTCAGCCTAGGAAAAGCTACAGACCCTTATGATGATGAAAGAGAAGTGCACTATCAAGTCACTCAAAGATTATATCACAGAATTCTCAATTCACCACAATGATTCTGATATCAACTGACTAAATGATTTTGATCAATTACTTTGCCAAAGAACTTCATCCAGTCCTTTGGTCTCAAATTTACTCCATAGAAACCATACCCACCAATATCACAGATTGGATCTCGAAGGCAATTCATCTTAGAAACCAACAGGACATTGTGTCCTCCTTCAACAATAAATCCTTGATTTTTGGACCCTCTACTATCACCTACCATGCCTCAAAACCTCACTACTCCACCCTTGCTTGTGATCCCAATGCCATAGATGTTGACACCATCCAACTTTCCTCTTCCCAGTACAATGAGTATCATTACAAAGGGAACTGTTTCACCTGTGGCAAACATGGACATCTTGCTCACAATTGTTCAAAGAAGGAGATAAGGACTCCTTAGTCGAAGAAGACCAAGGAGAAAAAGGTGCAAAAAGTCATGGTGAAGGAAGAAGACAAAGAACTACATCAATTGGAAAAAATTGAAGATGATAATAAAGAAATGATCTGAAATTTGTGGCCAGAATCTATACCAAGCATAGAGAGGATTTTTGAATAGGAGTATCCTTTTGATGCAAGTACTTCCTATTTTTTGCAACCAACTGAAATGACTCACTAAAGAGCCTTATTTCACTTAGAACAATACTAGGGGGATGTTACAATTTTACTTACTCTTTTCCTTTTCCTTTACCTTTTCTCTAGATTATCATGTATCTCCTGGACATATTCACCATGTCATGTATATTAATCATGACCCATTCCAACATGGATCATTCCTTTTCCTTTTCTGTATTTTCCATATCATACAATTCCTCTTCAGCCAATCAGCCATTCTCTTCTGCTTGTACAATATTCTCTTTTCCTTATCCATTCTTGTTCCATGCATATT
>JBBPKB010000046.1:0-24770 GCA_038089035.1 Boletellus dicymbophilus
TTGTAACATTGGGTGGCTCAGGATAATCTGCTAGCCTTCTCTTGAGAAGAAACCACAAATGTTCTATAGGATCGAGGTCTGGAGACTGAGCAGGCCACACCATGACCTCAAAATCATGGTCTGAAAACCAATCCCTGGCCTTCTTGCTAGTGTGCTTGGGGTCATTATCCTGTTGGAAAATAATCTCCTTTGGAGATTTGCCATAATATTGTAGGGTTCCTTGAAGCTCATCATCCAAAATCTGCACATAGAGGTCAGCATCCATCCTACCATCAACCTTGCAAGCCATTCCCACTCCTTCCCAAGTCATACAACCCCACATCATCAAAGAATCTCCTCCAAACTTCACTGTTTCTTCTACAAGCCTATCACTAAGGCTCTCCCCTGCCTTTTTCCACACCCATTTCCTACCATCTGACCCAATGCGATTAATTTTGGTCTCATCTGACCAAATAACTCACTTCCAATTTTCTACAGTCCAATGCTGATGACTCTCAGCAAAATCTAATCTGGTCTGTCTGTGATGCTTGGAAAGAAGAGGCTATTTTTGCTTGACTACAGCCTTCATTCCTGCCTGTTTGAGATAGCGGCACATGGTCTGGGAGGAGATGGAATGGTTCTTGATATCAGAGAGTGTATGGCTGACTTGGACAGCATTTTCAGCCTTTCCAGTCCCAATCAAACAAATAGCATATCATATATCAGTGGGAGTAATGAGAGATGGACGTCCACCAGTGGCTTTGGGAAGGTTGGGAAGGTATTTGGAACGGATTCTACTGATAGTAGAATGGTTGAGGCCAGTAGCACTAGAAATCTGGCAAGTGGATTGACTCAATTCCAGAAGAGAAGTGATATGAGTGATTTGTTCAATAGAAAGAGATTTCATGATGGTGGTAGTGGAAAGAGAAGTGATATTTTGATTTGTTTGTACCATTGAAGGCTTTGTATACATCATGTGACCAATAGATTGTGTAAAAACAACTCAAAATATGTCAATTTCACATATTTCTATGTCAGCAACAAAACTGTTGCAATGAGTATCCTTGATTAATTGGAGTATATCTCATGAGCCTGTGAATTTAATCACATGACCTAGGGGGATGATTTGTAGCCAAGAGTGACTACTATATTCGGTCTCATCAAAGCTAAGTGAAATTCCTATGTGTGACTGTGGTGCACTTCACACACTGGATTAAGGTTAGGCATTGCAACAGTTTTGTTGCTCACTGTAGACTCTTGGGTGGGTGAGGCAGGAATGAATCAACAACCTGATGTGTTTGAAGCTTATTTGTATAATGTATGTACTTGTTAGGATAATGTTATGTCTCATAAATTCTGACACTATTCTGATCTCTCTGTTAATACTCTGCCACTATCTCTACTTTGTTTTTATTATCTTATATAGTTCTTTACCTCAAACTCTTAGATTAGTAATCATTTATAATTCCACTTCTGTTTTGAACATTCTTGACTCTTCTATTCTGTTTTCCTTTGATTACTATTCTAATGATTACTAATACTCTGATACCAGTGTTGTTACAGCATGGTATTTTTCACCCATTTTTTTGCTACTTTTTGGCCTTTCTCAGCCTACTCAATACCCCTATACTGCTGTATTACACTTTTTGCACCCTACCAAACTCTGGCCTGGACCACTGGCACTGCCTCTTCATACACAGCTGGCACAGCCTTCCCTTATCATCCAATAGCATTACCAGCTCAACAGTTCTCCTGATCCTATTCCTGATCCTATCCCACCTGGTCCAATTGCATAACTCACTCTTTGATCCTATTCTACCCAACCAATGGCACAATGCCCTCATGACCCCTTAAATGACTCATCATGATTGCTAGTCAATAGTAGTAAGCTCTCTTATCTCAGCTATGTATGGAAGTCTACAAGGCTATGCTAAAGGCTATGCAAACCTCTGTATGGAACTCCTTTTCCTTTTGAACCTATTCATATTCTGCTTTCTGCTTTATCTATTGGAACCCAGCATCAATGGCATTATTCCCTCTTATCATATTTTAACTCAGGACCAATGGCATATTTAGCTTAGTATACAAACTGGGCCACACATGTACAAACAGATGTTTATCCTAGTTTAGTATATAAAGGTGTGAAACCCTACCAAAGAGCCTCAGTTTGCTCTCTTGGTGTTTCTCTCTCAAAGGTTCACTAAGATCACTCCCTCAAAGTGCTTCTATACCAGGATGCTTTGTTGTAGGGTAGACTGCTGCCAACCACAGCATACTCACCCAGTTGACTCTTTCCAACTGTACACTGACCTCAACATTCTTGTTTAACTGACTTGTTGCTAGCATACAATGACCTTGGTGGTTTGTTTTGTTGTTTTTCCTTGCCCAGTCTTTGACTATGATACCATTCAACACCCAGACCTTTGAGTGGTTGTTTCATTAGAGTAAACTCAGACACATTACTGAAGCTTTGTTCTGTTTCCTCAATAGAGTTCTAGTGAAGCACTCTCTCACAAGTCTCTCATTGGTCAGTCCATCCTCACCTAGCATACTTCTGACCTTCTCTCCTTCTCTTTTGGCTTAATTGCCACCCTGCATGCCAATCCTTGAGGGCTTGGATGCTGAGCACTTTTGGACATGAGTTTTCCTCCCTTCTAAGCATTGATGTTCATATAAAAATTGATGATAATGGATCAAGTGGCAGCTGGTACCATGTCACCTTCTGTGAGTAGCACTAGTACAGGACTCCTCTTCTTGTCCTAGGTAGTCCTGTTGTAGATATACAGATCCCCTTGGTAGACACAAGGGTTGTCTCAATAGTCATTGAATATGTCACAATACTTCAGTGGTTGAGCTCTTAAGCAAGAAACCCATCCCAGCAAGTTTGGTTGTGTAAGACACCATTCTCTTGGCAACACCCTCCTATAGGAGATTTTGAAGAATACATGGATGCCTGTGTGTGGTCAACATGAGTTACTCAAGAACTCAGAAGTTTCTTTGAGAAAGATCAGTATCATATAATGATAGACATGCTGTCATCAGGAGCACAGTCTCTAGCCTATAAAGGCATGTCACTGGTAACATCAGTTACACAGTTGGACATCAACCAAGAAAGTCAACCAGTAGAATTGACTATGCAGTAGGACCAACAGTCAACAAATGTTGTTGGTAGCACTAGGCTATGCCATTTGACAACTAGGAGAATTATTCTCAGGACTACAAGCTAGTCAATATGGCAAACCAACCAGTGAACATTTTGATTCAGGACTGGAACAACCTGGTCAACAGATACCAGAGAGCACTGCAAGACATTGCAGATAATAAACTTGCAGCAGATTTAGCCAATCAGAGAGTTGAATCCCTGGAGAAACAACATGAAGCATTATAGGAATCATTGGACTGTGCTGACAAAGCATGCAAGAATACCAATGACAAAGCTACAGAAGCCAAGCAGCATACCAGGAATTTACTGGGAATAGGCCTATGAGCAGATGCCAATGATGGAAATATAGGAGGAGTCACCTCAACTAGAGGATCCTGCAAGGTGGCCAAAGTATTTGCTGACCCAGGAAAGTACAATGGTTTCATCAAAGACTTTAATGAATGGTAGACCAAGATGCAAGCTTGATTGGATTGTAACCCCAAGCAATTTGATGCAGACAAGCCTGCAGGGCTTAAAGCTAGGGCCTATGCAATTCTGTCATGACTAACCAGACAAAAGGGGTCCAACTTTGTAGAAACAGAATTGGTCAATGTGACCAGAGGAGCATCAGAAATGTTGTGTTCTTGGATGGACATTGTCAGCATAATTGAAGATCTATTTCATCCCTCCTTACAGAAGGATTGGGCATTGAAACAATTGATGAACCTTCATGAAAGGAATGTTCCCATTGACAACTTCTGCACAGAATTCTGGGCTCTCTGGAATAAGACTGGCTGCAAGGAAGACATTGGAATGTAGGTCCTTGAGCACAACATTGACAAGCATATTATGCTGGAAATCTTCAAGGGTATAAGACCTGAGAACATAGCTGATATGTTCAACAAGATTTGAGAAATTGGCAAGGAGTTTGAAGCCTATAGGATGTTTGTCACACTTGGCAAGGAATACAATAGCACTAGTGTAACCAGGAAGGAGCAGAAATGCTCAGCTCAGGTCAGGGCCTTTGGACAAGATGCCAGCACGATGAAATGCTTTAACTGTGGGAAACTTGGACATGGATTCACAAAGTGTCCCAAGAAGTCTACCAAATGCAAGAGCTGTGGCTCTTTTGGCAATCAATACAAGGATAGCTGTCACTTTAAGTGCAAGGCCAGAAACACTATGAAGGTTCATGGATTGTCTGATGCAGATGACTTCAACTTTTATGATGGAGAAGATGATTTTTCAGCCTGTAAAACTAGGACTAGAAAGGGTCTGGTTCATATATACAAGGATATGAGCTATGAAGAACTTCAAGTACACTTCTATGACAAGAAAGAAGCCAAAGAAAGGGCTAGTACTTCCAGCAAGTTGGGAAAAGCCTAAGCAGCCAGAAGGATCTGGACCTCTTGCCACAGAAGTATAGGATTCCCCACCAAAGAGATATTGCAGACAAGGATCCAAAGAAGGGTATTAATGATCATATGCCAATAGGGCCTCTTGATGATCAAGAGCTTGGCTGGGGTGCCAAACTGGTACTTCATTCTGTTAAACCCTCTCCATCCATAGGTAATCCAGAAACCCAAATACAATATACCAAAATGGATGAGAAGTCAAACTGGACATAACTATAGCACCCTATCAACATCCACATGATGGATGACAGATACAGGCACTCTTGGATAGTGGTGCTATGGGCACAAGCATATATATTGATTGGGCTAGGAGGAAGTGTTACAACTTTTCTCCTTATACTCGTTTACCTTTACCTTTTCTTTAGTTTACCACGTATTTCCTGGATGCTTTAATGCATCATATACAATTAGTCATGATCCATTCCAACACGGATCTTTCCTTTCTTCCTTTTTACGCTTACTCATTATGATTAGGCGAATGTCTGTTCCAATATGGACTTTATTTTCCTTTCTTGCATTTCGTATATCATACAATTCTCCTTTAGCCAATAGGCTATTCCTTTCCGCTTGTACGATATCCTTATTTCCTTATTCTCTCTTGGTCTGTGTGCTCTTATGATTAGTACTTAAACCGTCAATAGTCAAGCTTGTACTTTAAGCTAGATCTACTCAAGACTTGAGTCTAATCCACTCTTTCCTTTTGAACATGTCGGAGCTCACATTGTCGAACCTTTGCCTCTGCTTCACCTGATACAAATCCTTCTGCGAAGGTAGTCTCTTCGGCCGTTGTACCGTTGAACTGACTTGTTTGCTTTATCGAGTCTATGTTTGTTCCTACCTGGACCAAGCATAACAAAAGATCTAGCTTACTCCTTGACCTGCTCCATTGTTGTTGCGGTCCCCCCCCGATCCCAGACACTGATGACCCGCATCCCTCACTATTGCAGTCCCCTCTGATTCAAGATTCCATCCAGACCAGTGCTACCGCATGTTGGTATCTGGGAACCCTGAAACGAGTCCATCCATGACTCAGAATCAGAAGAAGTAGTTCCCTCAGACTCCACCAGATCCCTGACCCCAGATCCATCAGAAGAACTGCCAAGATCCCCATCTCCCCATTCGTTTGCTCTTCTATTCCCCTTGAGAACCCCATCGCCTGAACCCTCTCCTGTTACAGCAGTCCTTTCTGCCTCCACAGTACCTCCTCCTCATCCTATCGCCACTCTCCCACCAACTTTACGACCCCCTCATCTACCTGCTGTAACCCCTCCCACTATGTCCACTTCGAAAGCAATGGAACTGAAGATTGGTGCCCCTGATGACTTTGATGGAAGTTATGATAAGGCTGAAGCATGGCTGCTTTCAGTCAAGACCTACCTTCTTATCAATGAAACCTTATATGATACAGATAACAAGAAAATCAGCTATGCCCTCTCCTATATGAAGAAAGGTGCTGCCCTCGGTTGGGCAACCTCCTTCTGAAAAGAAAAACTGGCCGCTTCACCACCATCATTTGGGAAGTATTCTGACTTCCTAGACTTATTTGAAAGAACCTTCCAAACGAAGGAAACGAAGATCGCAGCCCTGGGAAAGCTGCAGAACCTTACAATGACAAAAGATAAGTGCACCGTATGGTCACTCGAAGATTACATTGCGGAGTTTTCCGTCTGCTGCAATGATTCAGGGATCACTGACCAAATGATCCTGATTAACTTCTTTGCCAAAGGACTTCACCCGGTCCTTCGAACCCACATCTATGCGATGGAAATGGTCCCCACAGACATTACAACATGGATTGCGAAAGCGATCCATTTCTGAAACCAATAGGACATCGCATCCTCATTCAATAACCAACCTTCAATGTTTGGACCTTCTACCCCCGCCTATCAGACCCGACCTCGCTACTCCGCCCCACCTCGTGACCCCGACGCCATGGATGTCAATGCCATCCAACTTTCTACTTCCCAATGTGATGAATACTGCCGCAAAGGCAACTGCTTCAATTGCGGAGAACATGGACATTTAGCACATAACTGCCCTAAGAAGAACAGGACTGGTCGTTGACCTCCTCTGCCGAAGAAGACAGAAGAGCAAAAGATGAGAAAGGTGGTGAGGATGGAAGTCAAAGAAGAACTGCTGAGGTTAGAACCAGTAGAAGATGACAAAGAAGAAGAAGACACGGCCTTTGTGGCCAACATCTACAAGAACCAGAAAGGTTTTTGTTAGGGGGTTCTCATTTGACGCAAGTTCCCTCTTTTTCTTGTAAAACAATTGCTCCTGTACTCTTAGATGATTCGAACTATGCATCCGTTCATCTCACTGTTCAAATCATTGACCTCTCGAGTACTCTCAAAGTCATCGACATCACTGCCCTCATCGATAGTGGTGCCGAAATTTCCTGTATCGATTGGGACTTCATGAAGAAGCACCATCTCCCTTTGGACCACCTCGAAATGCCGTTCAAAGTATGAAATGCTGATCACTCGGATAACAAAAATGGTATGGTCAAGTTCACGACCACTGTCTTTGCCCGCATCAGTATGATAACCCAGAAGCTTCTCCTCCATGTCATTCACTGTGGACATGAGAATGTGATCCTCGGACACCCCTGGCTGAAGGCCACGAACCCAAAGATTGATTGGAAGAAGAAGATGGTCGAGATTGATGAGAAACTTGATCGGTCTATGGATTTATATTTCTCCCATGCAGGTAACAGGGTGAAATATTCCTTGAAGAACTCAAGAACACTGGAATGACCTCCTATAGGTCACCAGAATTACAATAAAGAAGAATGATGCGTACTCTCCACTTATCTTAATGGAGAAGACCCCGACCACTTCCTTAATGAGGCACACAAGTCCTATACGATTGGATGCATTACCCGAGTGGCATCTAGATTTTTCCCAAACTCTCCTGTTACTAAACGTCTCAGGAAGATCACTTTATCCACAGAACTCACTCAGCAAGCAGAACGAGAGAAACCGAAGCAGACGCTTTCCACTGAATATAAAGATTTTGCTTCTATCTTCGAAAAAGAAGCCACTGATCATATTCCCCCCTCCAGACCATATGATCACGCAATTCACCTAGATGATACCTTTGTCCCCAAGGTATTGAAAATTTACCCACTCACCCCCGACGAAAAGAAGGCAGCAGAAGATTTTATTGAAGAAAACCTTTGAATGGGTAAGATCTGCCCTTTGAAGTCACCCCAAGCATCGCCCTTCTTTTTCGTGAAGAAGAAGGACGGAGGCCTTCACCCTTGCCAAGATTACTGGTATCTCAACGAACATACTGTTTGAGATGCCTACCCTCTCCCGCTTGTCTCTGACCTTGTAGATAAGCTGAAAGGCATGAAGGTGTTCACGAAGTTCGACGTACGTTGGGGGTACAACAACATACACATCAAAGAAGGAGACCAATGGAAGGCAGCGTTTATTATGCACAAAGGGTTGTTCGAACCCACGGTAATGTTCTTCAGGCTGACCAATTCACCTCCCACCTTCCAAAGGTTTATGAATGACTCCTTCCACAATATGATTGCAGAAGGCTGGCTGGTCATCTATATGGATGATCTTCTTATTTTCTCCCCTGACGAGGAAACTCACACTGCATGAACTAAGCTTGTCTTACAGTGCATGAAGGAACTTGATCTATGTCTCAAGCTTGAAAAGTGCAAGTTTGCGACAAATGAAATCGAATACCTCGGGATGATCATCAAACCCGACCAGATCACCATGGACCCTGTCAAATTACAAGGGATTTCTGCATGACCGACACCGAAACGAGTCAAGGATGTTCGCTCTTTCCTTGGCTTCACTAATTTTTACAGGCGATTTATACTGAAATACTCTGAAATCGCCTGACCCCTCCTTGATTTGACGAAGAAGAATGCCCCTTGGGACTGGTCCCAGAGCTGTGAGGGAGTGTTCCAGACATTGAAGAAGATTTTCCTTTCACAGCCTGTCCTTACCATGCCCGACATCACCTGACCCTTCGCCATTGCTACTGACGCTTCGAAGTTTGCCTCTGGAGGCATACTCCTCCAAGCCAATTCCAATGGAGACTGGCACCCATGTGGATACCTCTCCCAGACTTTCGCTTCTGCTGAGTGGAACTATGATATCTATGATAAGGAGCTTTTGGCGGTGATCCACGCCCTGAAAGTGTGGCACCATTATCTCCACAGATCTCCCCACATGGTGCAGGTTTTCACCAATCATAAGAACTTGACCTACTTCTGTCAACCCCAGAACCTTAACCATTGCCAGGCATGATGGTTACTTGATCTCGCCAATTTTGATCTAAAGTTCTCCCACGTCCCTGGGAAGGATCTTTCTGGTCCAGATGCGCTCTCTCACCGACCCAATCTCATTCCTTCCACTGATACTGATAACACCAATGTCATCCTTCTCCCTGCTGACCTTTTTGTGAATGTCATCGACACCTCCCTCTCTGATGCACTCGTACGATCCTCCTCTTCTGACCCCATTGTTCAAACTGCCGTCCAGGGTATTGAACAACTCCCAGCTCACTTCTGATCCTGCCTCTCTGATTGGCACTTTGATGCCAGAGTTTTAACTTTCCAGGATCGTGTCTATGTCCCCGACGACGAAGCACTTTGATGAACATGTGTATAGAAGCATCACAACCATCTGACCGCTGGCCATCCTGGATATTTGAAAACCTGCCAACTCGTCTCCATGGAGTTTTGGTGGCCCAGTTTAGCTTCTTTTGTGAAATGTTACATTGATGGTTGCGCCCTGTGTCAGCAGAACAAGGCAAACATGCATCCTACGTCTCCTCCCCTCCTTCCTATTCCTTCGTTGGCTTCTTGCTCTTTCCAACAGATCTCATGTGATCTGATCACTGACCTCCCTCTCTCCGGGGGATTTGACATGCATTTGGTCATGGTAGACCATGGCCTTACAAAGGGGGTAATTCTTTGCCCTACTGTGAAAACGATAA
Organism: Boletellus dicymbophilus; assembly: GCA_038089035.1. Taxonomy (NCBI): domain Eukaryota; kingdom Fungi; phylum Basidiomycota; class Agaricomycetes; order Boletales; family Boletaceae; genus Boletellus; species Boletellus dicymbophilus. The sequence continues at coordinate 9,505 of JBBPKB010000046.1, forward strand.
CCTCCGAAGGCGTTGCCCTTCTTTTCTTTAAAAAGGTCTACACTCGCTTTGGCCTTTATGACAAGATTATCTCCGACCGAGGCCTGCAGTTCGCCTCAGCATTCACTAGAGAACTCGCTAGACTTCTATGCTATGACCTTTCCCTGTCTACAGCATACCATCCCCAGACTGACGGAGAGACAGAACAGGTTAATCAGGAAGTAGAAACCTACCTACAGATCTTCTGTGGATCAAACCCCACCTCCTGGGCCAGTATGATCCCACAAGCAGAATTTGCGCACAACCACCGCCCTCACTCTGTCACGAATCAGTCGCCATTCTACCTCATGTACAGCTACGAACCCTGACCCCTCCCTACGATCATTTCTGACATGAACCTCCCTGTGGTTGAAGAACGTCTAAGAACCCTCTCTGCAGCATGAGAAGAAGCCCTGGCAGCACATGAGTTGGCCAGACAGGTGATGAAGGCACAGTCAAAGAAACCCTTCATGCCATTCGCCAAAGGAGAAAAGATGTGGTTAGAAGCACAGAACTTGAAACGTTCCCTGCCGAACCCTAAGTTTATGCTGAAATGAGAAGGACTGTTTACTATCACTGATGTCCTATCTCTGATCACGTATAGACTCCACCTCCCTCGAATGTGGAAAATTCACAACACGTTTCACGCCTCTCTCCTCACACCTTATCACAAAAATAGTGTGCACGGCCCAAACTTCCTGGCTCCACCCCCAGAACTTATAGAAGGCAAGGAAGAGTATGAAGTAGAACAGGTGATACGGCATAGAGGAACTCTGAGACATTGGGAGTTCTTGGTGAAATGGAAAGGATATCCCACAACGGACAACTCCTGGGAACCTGAGCAGAATTTGAAAAACACCAAGGACGTCCTTGACGATTATAAAAAGACTCAACCCAAAGTCTTTCCTCCTTCGTCCTCAATTCACTCTATCCACCAACAACTTCTTCTTTCTACCGTTTGTCTCTGTAGCCATGGCCGTCCCCCCTGCACAACCCCCGACCTACGAATATATTGAGCCCATTTATGTTTCCGAGCTCACTCCTCCTGTTAACGATACCCTCTTGCTAGATTCCATGGTCGCCGTTTTCTTAGATTCCTATGCGGTCCTCGTCCTTGGTTCTTTGATAGCTCCTTCTTCCCCCCTTCATTATTTAGTTCTCGCCCTCCATAACAATGACCTCGTGATGACCACCTTACCTGTCGAAGAAGATACCCCCACTATCGTACATCCAGTACTAGCTAGGGCCCTTGGAAGCCAACGAAATACGATCGCTAGAGCCTTGGAACAACTCGGAGGGTTAGCTGTTGTGGAAGAAGCCGCCCATCAACTCGCTCTTATTAATGCCTTGGACGATAAAGAACCACTCCCCATACCTCCTCCTCAGTCTCCACCAAGCTCTCCTCCAGGCTTACCTCCCCCATCAACCCCTTCTATATCCTCTTCTCCGATCAGATCTGTGGAAGAATGTGCCCTCATTGATGCCAAAACCCCTTATCGTGACGCCCCCCTTGTTCCCTCGCATCTGCTATATCCCCAGACATGCTTCCATTGCCATAGATTGGGACACATCCGCATCAATTGCTGTCTATACCACTGTATCTTCTGTCATCGCCTCGCCTCTGGTCATCCGCAATACTGCTGCCCATACCATTGGTGCCATCGTACCCCATCTAGTTCTCCACTGTCTTCATGATCATCTTGCTGCTGCTCCCGAGGATCCTCTCCTCAATCCCCTGCTGCTCCTACTGGTTGGAACGCCATTCCAAATATAGATCAACCCTGGCCACGTACCTTTGGCCCTGACACAGACTCCCCACCTTCAGAACCTGGTTCCCCTCGATTGGATGTAGCAGATACATCCTTCACTACATCCCTTACTACCAAGTCATCTGTCACTGTGTCCACCCAATCTACTGAATCATCAGGATTTAGCATGGTCATCCATCTTCTGGGATGACCTATCAAGGAGAATGATGATGACCTCTTCCAGAACGAAGAACCGGACTATGATCAAGACGCTTGGGACAATATTACAGGTGAACGGGCTTTCACTTCTTTTTAAACTTTAACATTTCTTTTGTAAACTCAGGTGACTTTACCCATATGAAGGGGGTAATGTTACAACTTTTCTCCTTATACTCGTTTACCTTTACCTTTTCTTTAGTTTACCACATATTTCCCAGATGCTTTAATGTGTCATATATGATTAGTCATGATCTGTTCCAACATGGATCTTTCCTTTCTTCCTTTTTATGCTTACTCATTATGATTAGGCAAACGTCCATTCCAACACGGACTTTATTTTCCTTTCTCGCATTTCGTATATCGTACGATTCTCCTTCAGCCAATAGGCTATTCCTTTCTGCTCATACGATATCTTTATTTCCTTATTCTCTTTTGGTCCGTGCGCTCTTACAATTAGTACCTAAACTGTCGATAGTCAAGCTTGTACTTTAAGCTAGATCTACTCGAGACTTGAGTCTAATCCACTCTTTCCTCTTGAACACGTCAGAGCTCGCATCGTCGAACCTTTGCCTCTGCTTCACCCAATACAAATCCTTCTGTGAAGGTAGTCTCTTCAGCCATTGTACCATTGAGCTGACTTGTTTTCTTTATCGAGTCTATGTTTGTTCCTACCCAGACCAAGCATAACAGGAAGAATATTCCCCTCAGAAGGCTTAATGAATCACAAACTGTCACCTTTGTGAATGGTTCTACTAGAGAACAAGAATATGTTGCAGACATTATTATCAAGTACCAAGATACAGAGAATGACTGGAAGCCAACATCTATGATCTAGGATCTGACAGAATGTTCCTAGGTTATGATTGGCTGAGAGCCTACAATCCAGAAATCGATTGGGTTGCTGGAACAGTCCATATGACCAGATGTCCACCCTTATGTAGAGAACTGGGAAAGACAGATCATCTTCAAAGGATTGAAGCAGAGAAGTGTAGGGACATCCAACATATGGCTAGTTGGAAGCTGGCACAGAGCACTACAGATCATCTTTATGAACAAAACAAGGGAAAGGTTGAACACCAGCCAGAAGACATTGTTCCAAAGGAGTTTCATAAATACCTCCATGTCTTCTCCAAGATGGAATCTAAGTGGATGCCACTCTGCAAGTCATGGGACCATGCCATTGATCTAAAAGACACATTTGTACCAAGAAAAAGATGACTTATCCCTCTATCTCTAGATGAACTGGAGGAATGCAATAAGGTGATCAACAAAAATCTAGCAAAAGGGTATATCAGACCCTCAAAGTCTCCTATGACATTGCCAATATTCTTTGTTCCAAAGAAGGATGGATCAGAGCATCCAGTCCAAGACTATCAGTACTTGAATGACCATATGGCGAAGAACAATTATCCTCTGTCCCTTATATCACAGCTTTTAGATAAGCTGAAAGGCACAAAGCTGTTTACAAAATTGGATCTTCATTGGGGATACAAGAATGTATGAATCAAGGAAGGAGATGAGTGGAAAACTGCCTTTGTCACTCACCATAGGTCTTTCAAACTCCTTGTTATGTACTTTGGATTATACAATCCCCCCTCAATATTCCAACAGATGATGAATGAGCTCTTTACTGACATGGAAGGAGTAGTAGTTGTCTACATCAATGACATCCTGATCTACATAGATGGAAGAGATCCAAAAGAGCATGACAGGATTGTCAAAGAAGTACTGAGGTGCTTATTAGAGAATGACTTATTCCTCAAAGCAGAGAAGTGTCAATTCAGAGCTAAGGAAGTCAAATTCCTCAGTATGACCATAGCTGAAGGAAATGTCAAGATGGACACAGACAAAGTAAAGTCCATACTAGAATAGCTAATACCTAGAAATGTGAAAGGTGTATGAAGCTTTTTGGGACTAGCCAACTTTTACTGAAGATTTATTGAGGGATATGCTCAGATAGCAAGACCACTCAATGACTTGACAAATAAGGATATTCCCTTCAAATGGGGTGATGCCCAGGAACAGGCTTTCCAAGCTCTCAAGTGAAGATTCACTACAGTGCCAATCTTGGCCATCCCAGATATTGACAAATGCTTTCAGTTGGAGACTGATACTTCTGACTACATGACAGGTACAGTGCTCTCAATCAAGATTGATGACAAATGGCACCCAGTTACTTTCTCATCCCACTCTATGTCCCTTGAAGAAAGAAATTACCCCTTTGCCAATAAGGAGATGCTCAATGTCATATGAAGTCTGGAGCAATGGAGACACTATCTTGAAGGAGCTCACTAAGAATTCAAGATATAGAATGATCATGCCAATCTCCAATGGTTCATGAAGAGACAAGATCTCAATCAGAGACAAGCCTGATGGGCACAATACCTTTCCAGGTCCAACTTCAAATGGGTACATAAAGCTAGTGCACAAATGGGAAAGGCAGACACCTTGTTTCAACAAGAAGACCACACTATGGGCATTGAAGATGACAACAAGGGAGTTATCCCTTCTAGCCAAGTAGCAACAGCAGGACAAAGTCTAAAAAGACAACCACAAAGGGGTAACCTATGGGAGAAATTCCAACCACAAGAAGTGTATATGATGCATGAATCAGATATCCTAAAGGAAAGGATAAGGCAGGAAATGACCCTAGCTGAAGAACAGAAGTCATGCACTGGGAATGGTGTATGTTTCATGAAGGATGGACTCCTCATTAACTCTAATGGATACATATGCATGCTGGACAAACCTGAACTCCATATAGAGATATTATGACAGCACCATGACACACCAATTGCCAGCCATCCCAGGATTGAGAAGACCCTTGAGTTGATTCAATAAAACTACACTTGGCCAGGAATATCTACATTCATCAAAGACTATGTATCCAGATGCAATCACTGCACATACTTCAAAGGAACCAATCAGGCTCCCACAAGAAAGCTACACCTCCTGGATCTACCAGATACACCCTGGAGAGATATCTTGGTGGACTTCATTATGGATCTCCCCTTATCCCAAGGATTCAACTCCATCCTCACTGTCATAGACTGCTTCTCTAAGGAAGTTGAGTTTATTCCCTGTCACAAGATAGCAACAGCTATGGATATAGCATGGCCATACATGCATAATGTCTGGAAGGCTCATAGACTTTCCTCCACCATTGTATCAGACCAAGGACTGCAGTTTGCATCTCAGGTCATACAGGATCTTTGCAAACAGTTGGGAATCCAGTCAAAGCTATCAACAGCATACCAGTAGCAGACAGTCAGTCAGATGAAGCAAATAAATAGGGACCTTCAGAAATACCTACAGTTATTCACCTCAGAGAAACAGGATGAATGGACAGAATGGCTATCTCTTGCACAATTCAGCTATAACTCAAAGCAACAGGCTTCTACACTGAAATCACCATTCAATGTCACCCATTCCTATACTCCTCACATGGGCTTCAAGCAGTTCACTATGAAGACCCCTGCAGCTGGTGGTTTTACCACACAAATGAAGAACACTCTTGACCAAGCATGTTCCAATATGGAAAAGGCACAACAATGAATGAAGGACCAAGCTGATAAGCATCACTTGGATGCTCCACCCTATGTTGTAGGAGATCAGGTCTGGCTTTCTACAAACAACCTCAATTTGTCTCACCCTTTGTGCAAGCTTACTGAGTGTTGGCTTGGACTGTATTCCATCACCAAGCTCATTGATGACAATGCTGTGAGGCTACTACTCCCCAAATTGATGAGGATTCATCCAGTTGTGAACATCTCACAGGTCAAACCATACAAGGGTTCATTGGAAGGACAATCATCATTCAAACCTGGACCAGTTCTGGTCTCTGAAGATCACAAAATCAAATATGAAGTCAATTACATCATGGACTCCCACTTCAAAGGCCATCATATTGAGTACCTGGTTCATTGGAAAGGCTACTCTGATGAGGATCATACTTGGGAACCTAAATCCCATCTCACCAATGCCAAGCAGGCCATTAAAGACTTGCATAAGGCTCATATGAATGCTCTACACTTTCTTCACAGCATGAAGTATGGTGACTTCCTGGATCATGTTGGATTCCACTGGTGTGGGATGCCCATTCCAGAGATGGAATGCCCCTTACAACAAGCTGAACACCAACTTTGACATCTTCAACACTGCTATGGAGGATTTTGATGCTGCTCTTGATGAGCTGGCTGTTTTGCCTTAATCATCTGGAAGCTGATTTTTAGAAGGGGGGTAGTGTTATAGCATGGTATTTTTCACCCATTTTTCTGCTACTTTTTGGCCTTTCTCAGCCTACTCAACACCTCTATACTATTGTATTACACTTTTTGCACCCTACCAGACTCTCACCAGCACTGCCTCTTCATACAGCCAGCACAGCCTTTCCTTATCATCCAATAGTATTACCAGCTCAACAACTCTCTTGATCTTATTCCTGGTCCTATCCCACCTGGTCCAATTGCATAACTTGCTCTTTGATCTTATTTACCCAACCAATGGCACAATGCCCTCATGACCCCTTAAATGACTCATCATGATTGCTAGCCAATGACAGTAAGTCCTCTTATCTTGGCTATGCACAGAAGCCCACAAGGCTATGCTAAAGGCTATGCAAATCTATGCATGGAACTCCTTTTCCTTTTCCTTTTCCTTTTGATCCTATTCATATTCTGCTTTCTGCTTTCTTTATTGGAACCCAGTGCCAATAGCATTATTCCCTCTTATTATATTTTAACTCAGGACCAATGGCATATTTAGCTTAGTGTACAAACTGGGCCATACATGTACAAACAGATGTTTATCCTAGTTTAGTATATAAAGGTGTGACACCCCACCAATGAGCCTCATTTTGCTCTCTTGGTGTTTCTCTCTCAAAGGTTCACTAAGATCACTCCCTCAAAGTGCTTCTATACCAGGATGCTTTGTTATAGGGTTGACTACTGCCAACTGTACCATACTCACCCAGTCAACTCTTTGCAACCATACACCAACCTTGACATTCTTGTTTAACCAACTTGTTGCTAGGATACAATGACCTTGGTGGTTTGTTTTGTTGTTTTTCCTTGCCTGGTCTTCAACTGTGATACCATTCAACACCCAGACCTTTGGGTGGTTGTTTCAAGTGTGCACTTAGAAGCACAGCTCTAAGGCAATGCCTTGATATTCTCTTCCATCTGGCTTTTTGGTACATTCTAGTTTCCACTCCCATACTTAGTAATTAGTTTTCTCTCTAGTGTAAATACTTTGCAGTATTCTGCTTTATAGACCTTAGCTGGAATATTGAATGATCTAACTTCATATCTTGTCTTGCTGTTGCTTTGTGACTTCTGATCCTTCAACTTGCTGTTGTTGTACAACATTGAGTTCCTGACCTTTGCTCTGAACTTTCAAAATACCAGGGGCATTGAGTCCTCTGCAAGGGTGCACCACATATGGTACACCATAGTTGTAACACTTACCCTTACAATACTTATTGGATCATGGATCCACTATCAGAACCCTCAGTTACTCTATACATACTTTCATTTACCTTTTTCTTACACTTCTTTGGTACATCCTTCTTATCTAAACTTGTACATACCCTCAAATGCATTTTGGTATTAAGCTGGGCTCACTTGGTAACCAGCACCATATTTAGATCATAAGGATACTGGTCAGCTCAGTCCATGTATATACTCCTTAAAGTATAAATAGGGGATCACATGTGCCACCCACCTTAGCCTAATCGACTTGTATTTTGTTGGCATTCAGTTGCAAGACTTGAGCTACAAAGTATTAAGGATAAAGCTACACTTTCCTTCACTTGTCAGTCACACTACACTTTGTCAGTCATGCTACATTGTATCAGTCACACCCTTTACTCTTTATCTTGCCAGCTGTAGTGGAAGCTGTAAGATTGTCCAGCTAGTGTAGTACTAAGGGTCTTGGGCCTGAAGTCATACATAACACTTGGATTAGGCTGTCATCCACTGCCTGGACACTAGGGCTAGGGTGCTGTGGTCTTGAAAGAGATTCTGTATTACTCCTGATTCATGGAGACAAGTGACATATGGACTGTTGCCTAAGATTTCATTTTGCTTATCCCTCAATGCATTTGAAAGGAGCCTCTAAGAAGGGCAGATTTGTATTTTGGCTAGATTAGGTCTTTCAAGACAGTCTCTTTGGACTGTTTATAGTATCAGGGTCATGCTTGAATAAGCTTTGTCTGACCAGGTTAGCTGGGTTGAGGATTCATACAGTATTTGGTGCCAAAAGGCCAAGGTAGTTTGGGAAACCTTTATTTCAGTATTCAGTTTATGTGTAGATTGGTTACATCACTACATATATGTTACTGTTACATCACAAGTAGTCATCAGCATTACTATCTTCAATCTCACTACTACTTTTATTGATTACTGTGTTGCAGAATCTCCAGAGCTTGGTTGGAAGATACTGAATAGTAAAGATGTTGAATATGTTGGATTAGCAAGCATGTGCACAGCCACTGGGCCGACCAGTGCAGATAGTCATCAGAATATGTGTGAGTGTACACATTCCATCCCTTCAGCATCTGTGGTATATTCTTTTGGCAGTACTTTTTACTCATTCTTTATCATGCACTTAGGTTTGCTGAGTCACTTTGTGCTCAACCCTTTTTTGTCCTCTTTTGAACTGTACTCTCAAACTGCTTGAACTTGCTCATATATAAGAGACACTGTATCTAGTTGTCACCTCAGTCTGCTGTATCATATGACTGAAGTAAGCCCATCATAGTTACACTTTTTATTACCTCATGCTAACTTGTACCATAGTTTGCCTGCACTAGGTAATTACCTATGTAATATAGTCTGCTGTATTACATGACTGATACTAGTAATCTAACAGGTTATGAGCCCTGTGCTTGTAGATTAATTCAAGAATTTAATCAAACTCACTGATACTGATATGGCTGCCATCATTCCTGTTGTTACCAATATCCTCCTGAGCAATGTTTCCAAACTTGATGTTAGGAGAACAAACTGGGCAATTTTTTCCTTCTGTTTTCAGGTAGCTATTAAAGCCAAGGAGTTGTAGGGGCATTTTGATGGCTCTAATGACAAGCTGAATTACTCTGAGGCCACTATGATGCCAACTGAGGCTGTCAAGGTTAAGAAATGGACAAGGGATGAATGAATACTGAAGAATTTACTTACCCAGTGCAATCCAGACTCAACTGCACTGCAGGTTTACAAGAAAACATTTGTAATAGAGATATGGAACATGATCACAAGAGAATACTGTTACTTATTTCCTCTGGACTATGCTTTTCACTATGTTTTGTCTCTTCTTCAATAGATGCTTTCCATCCAATGACTATTCTCATATAGTCATCATGATTACTCTTTCATCCGTTCCAATACAGACCCCTTTTTTTTCTTTCATTCTTGCTTAGTCATTTTGATTATGCAGTCATTCATTCCAACATGGATTCCTCATTCCATTTCTTGTATTTTTAGATATCATACAATTTTCTTTGGCAAATGACCTCTCTTGTCTATCTCAAACAATATCCTTTTTTCTTTTCCATCCTTGATCTGTGTGTAGCCCCTCACATAGTATTCAAACCTCAAGTAATTGTGCTTGTACCCTAAGCTAGATCTACTCGAGACCTGCAATCTATTGCCTTGTCCTCCAATTCTAGAGTGCTTGTATTGTTGAACCCTTACTCTATGCTTCACTGATAACAAATCCCTCTCTGAAGATAGCTCTCTTGGACATCATTCCTTGATAAGCTGAATGACTTCTTCCTTCAAGTCTATGTTTGTTTCTACCTGGACCAAGCATAACAAAAGATCTAGCTTCCTCCTCTGACCCACACCATCACTACTACAGCCCCTCCCTGATCCTTCAACCCAACAACCACTGATAAAAGACTACTTCCCTCACTGTCACAGCAAAAGACCTCTTTCCTCACATTGAGGCAGAGCAATGATCCATGATTCACACCAGACACCCCCAATTAAACATCTCTGACCTCTGGACATTTAGACATCTAGAACAATACTCTTCTGACTCTGAAACAGAAGAACCTCTCCCATACAAGTCTGAAAGATCTCTGACTCCTGATCTACTCTCTACTTTATCTCCCCCAGATGAACCTCCCAGAACTCTATCCCTCTATGCCTTTGGACTCCTATTCCCATCCAGAGAAGCATCACCAGAACCCTTTACTGCCATACCCTTTACCTCCACAATACTCCCTTCACCTACCCCTCAAACCCCCAAACCTATTCAATCAGTGATGTCTTCCACTAAGGCAATGGAACTCAAAATTGGATCCCCTGACAACTTTAGCAGAAGCTGTGACAAGGCCAAAGCATGGCTGCTTTTAGTCAAAACATACTTCCTGATCAATATGGCTCTTTATGATACTGATGACAAAAGGATAGGTTATGCCCTCTCCTATATGAAGAAAGGCACAGCTCTTGGATGGGCCACTTCCTTTTGAAAAGAAAAATTAACTGGCTCTACTCCATCTTTTAGGAAGTACTCAGACTTCCTTGACTTGTTTGAAAGGGCTTTCCAGATGAAGGAAACCAAAATCTCAGCCTTGGGAAAGCTCCAGAACCTTGTAATGACAAAGGACAAGTGAACTATCCAATCACTCAAAGATTATGTTACACAATTCTCCATCTACTGCAATGACTCTGGGATTATGTTGTGACCTTATGTGTGAGACCCTTAGTACCACACTGGCTGTTACAAAATGGGTTTTTACAGGCATATTTTTCCTTTATTTATCCCTATTTTTCCTTATTTATTCTGGCATTCATTCTCCATTCATACCCTCATCTACCATTTCTTACCCTATTCTGATTACCTTTCCTTTTCCATCTCTTACCTTATTTATTCTCCTTCAGTTATCCAGCATATTGCCACAAGGCTATGCATGGCTGTACAACACAGCTATGCTCCCACAGCCACATGCCAGTGTTCAACCACTAGCATTACTCACTCAATGGAATCTCACTTTATTGAATCACTACTTCCCCTTCCATCTGTACAGCAATTCCCAGTGCTTCCATATATGGACATGGAACCCCTATGGCATTCCTTTGATCCACTTCTGCTTCCATTCTGCTTTCCCACACTCTGGCTGTTCATCTATTTATACCAACCTATGGCATTAACCCACCTTATCTTGGCTATGCTCTTGATCCTATTTATTCCAGCCCAATGGCATATGTCACTCATTGACCTGCCCTTAACTTATTGACTCCTGATGACTCATCTTGACTTGTCCAGTCAATGGTGTTAAGCCCTCTTATCAAGGCAGTGCATAAACCTGTGCATAGACTTCCATGTGGCTATGCAAACTAGTGCATACCTGTGCTCAGCTATCCACCTCCCACTCCATCAGCTATGTCAAACCTATGCTAACCTATCTGCTCTATATTTATCACCCAATGGCACAATAGACTCTTATCTCAGCTGTGTATATTCAAGCCCAGCACCAATGGCATATTTAGCTCTAGTATACAAACAGGACCACATATGTACAAACAGATGTAAACCCTAGTTTAGTATATAAAGGCCCAGTACCCCACCAAAGGCCCTCCAGTCTTGTCCTCTTTGTTATCTCCTCACAAAGGGATACCAACTTGGATTCTCTACTAGATGCTCTTCATTGAGTTACTTAGGAGACTGGTTAGACTCATGGTGTTTACCACTGCAAATCTGTCAATGGATGCAATCATTGTCACTGCTACCTTTGTGGGTCGCTTCACTAGGACAAGACTTTTTACTGTTGGAAAGGCACACATACTCACTGCAGAAACATCACAGACAGCAGTTTGAGAGTATTGCCATTGGACACAAGTCTTTGTTTTTGGTTCAACAGGCAGTCATCAACACCATTGGGTCACCAGTCTTTCAAGAAGAATCCTAGGAGTGCTGGCTCCCAATTTGCACTTTCTAGGTCATCAAACATCAAGGAAGGCTGTTTCATTCCCAGGACATTGGAGTCATGATCTATAGAGCCTGTGACATTGCACTGTGTTCATCTCTGGAATGTCCAGTTAACCAGTACTGGTAGCAGTCCACAGCATTCACTTTCACTTTCATCTTTCATCTTTTGGGCCCAAGGCCAAGTGTTTTTCATCAAGGATTACAAGACAGCAAGATTTGCACATCAAAGTCTTGGACAACATATTGTTAAGTATCTTTTAGTTCAAGGAGGAGGAGTATTGATTACTCTTGGATCCTTCTGGATGCAAGTTGTCAAACCTGAGTTGATAAAGCCAGTTATCACTTTTGTATGTGGAGCAATTAGTGGAGTTGGGAAAGGATTATCTGGACAACACCTGAAGACCCCAATCTGTCACAAGGGCTCAAACACAAGGATAGGAGAGGCATGTGGTCAAAGACACTAGTCCATTATTGAAGAATAAAGCATCATTCAATCACACCAGCTTTGGCTATTGAAGTATTTAGTGAAAGCATCTATTGTTGCCAGCTCATTGCTGTGAACTATGCATTGCTTAAGACATCAAGAAGATATCAGATCTTCATTAGGACAAGTGACACAAGTCACATCAGGCTATCAGGCTTTCATTGTCATTGGAATGGAACCTCAGACTGTTCTCAGTCAAACAAGTATCAAGTGCCTAGGTGCACACACACACAAAGGAAGCTTTGAAAGCACACAGCAGTGCATAGTGTTATTGAACCCATCATATTGTTAGGTTGAGCCATTTGCTCCCTATAGTAACAAGTACCTGTAAACAAGGATACCACAAGAAGGCACTACTCCAGGAGTACATCAAGTTGTTAGGAATCAGGTATTGTTGATGTGACACCCAGTGTCAGTCAGGAGAGGAAGAAGACAATTGAAGCATCTCAAACACAGAAGTTTTTCTTCACAGCAGTTTTGGTTGGAAACCTTCAAGTATCAGGAAACTGTTACAACACCAGTACTATACTTATACAAAATGGTACATTATAGTTGCAGTCATTACCCTTGGAACACTTATTGGATCATAGATCCTAATGATCCTAGGTTAAAACCCTCTTATCTTCAAGTATATACCCTTATTTACTTTTCCTGTACACTTCTCTTCTATTTCCTCCTTATCTAAACCTGTACAATAACCCATCACATTCTTCCATTATCCTGGGCTCACTGGATAGTCAACACCTTATTTAGATCATAGGAATATGTACAGCTTGGTCTGTGCATACACTCCTTAGAGTATAAACAGGGGTTCACATGTACCATCTACCTTACCCTAATCCACTTGTATCTTTGTTGGCATTCAGTCGCAAGACTTGAGCTGCAAGGTATTAAGGAAATAAAGCTACACCTTCCTACTTGTCAGTCACACTACATTGTGTCAGTCACAGTTGACCTAGTCAGTCATGCTACACTTTGTCAGTCACATCTTTATTCTTAATCTTGCCAGCTATAGTGGGAGCTGTAAGATTGTCTGGCCAGTGTGGTACTAAGGGTCTCACACCTGAAGTCATAACACTTGGATTAGGCTTTCATCTACTGTCTAGGCACTAGGGCTAAGGTGCTGTGATTCTGAAAGAGGTTTCACATTATCTCCTGATTCACAAGGACAAGTGATGTACAGGCTGTTGCCTAAGATTTCATTTTGCTTATCCCTCAATGCATTTGAGAGGAGCCCCTGAGAAGGGCAGATTTGTGACTCAGATAAATAGATCTTCAAAGATAGCCCCTTTGGGTTGTTTACAGTGTCAGGATCATGCCTGAATAAGCTTTGTCTGACTGAGTTAGCTGGGCTGAGGATCCATACAGTATCTGGTGCCAAAAGGCTGAGGTAGTCTGAGAAACCTTTACCCAGTATTCAAGCAGTCAGTATATGTGTAGATTGGTTACATCACTCTACTTTGCAGATGCTACTACTTGCAATCTCAACAATACTTCCTTCAATCACAGTGTTGTAGAATCCCCAGAGCTTGGTTGGAAGATACTAAGCAGTAAGGATGTCGAATACACCAGTGAATCCAGGAGGACCATCCTTTGGATCCACTCCACCAATTCCCCAAAACACTATGGATGTGCTTACCAATGCATTGTCTAAACTCAATGACACTATGGATGAGCTAAAAGAAGACAAGGAGAAAGATGTTTCAAGAAAAATAGCAGATCCAGGGAAATGGAATAGAGATAGATTCACATTTTGCATGTGGTGGCTAAAAATAAAAGTTTGGCCGGGATGCAATCAATGGAAGCACAACAAATATCAAATTGTTGCAGTGCTTAGTAGAATGGAAGGAAAAGCAGAGGAGTTTGCAAGGATAACCATGGAAAAGTATATCGAAAAAGAAGACACATTCGAGGATAGAAAGGCAAAGATCAAATATGGGCAAGATGCTTGGCTCCTATGGGATGACTTCAAACAAGAAGTGAAAGATTACTTCCAGATTGAGGTCTTAGCTCATGAAGCCTTCAAAAAGTTGGAAGGATTACAACAACATGGTCAACCCATTGACATGTTCTCTCAGGCCTTTGAGAACCTAAAGCATGAAGTGGACATAGAAGATGAGCATGCTGAAACACTCCTCAAACGAGCTGTAGACTACAAAATCTATTATCATACATCACTCCACACTACTGCTGCAGACTATGATGATTGGAAAAAGGTGCTAAGGGACATAGGATGCAACATGGAAAGAATGGCTTTAGAAAGATCTATGCCCATAATGCAGACCATGCCAAATAGGGGACAATATCCACCACCCAGAGGACCACCCCCTTCACATCAATTCACATGCACTGGAGTCCAACCAGGAAGAGGAGCACCAATAGAGATAGATGCACAAACTCTGAAATCTAAAGAAGATCATACTTGTTATGGCTGTGGAAAGAAAGGACATATCTGGCCAAATTGCTTCCAGAACCCAAATAGGAAAGTGGTGCTATCTCAACTGAGATCTCAGCTCAGACAACAGACTTGGGACCCTTATTATGGTTCCTATGTTGAAAGTCCTACAGAAGCCAACAAAACAGGTGGAATTAGGGCACATTATGCAGATAGGCCTTTGCCCACTCCACTTGTCAATCTAAGAACAGCCTATACTACTGAGGAACCAGAGGCATATTGGAGAGATAAAATAGAAGTTGAAGCAAAAGAAAAGGCTGCAGAATCTTTAAAATAAAGTTGTCTCTGAATATTGGAAGTGTTCAGGGACATGGACTTAGTTTTTCTTTACCTAAACAGGGGGATATGGACATCATGAGTTCAAAGGAATCATGTATGGACTGTACTGATTCTGATTTTCCCACATGTA